>CAUYRH010082107.1:0-13280 GCA_963574655.1 Perodicticus potto
TGTTTGACTTTTTGTATTCACTCCTAAGTAAGAAATTTACAGAGGTATCTTAACCCATTTTCATTATTAAGTTTAATTTTTAAATGTTAAGGAGTGAATTGAATATTACAAAGTTCAAACATTGTTGAAAACCACTTCATCACTTATGGCTCAACGGGCTAAGGTGCCAGCCATGTACACCTGAGCTGGCGGGTTTGAATCCAGCCCAGGCCTGCCAAACAACAATGACGGCTGCAACCAAAAAATGGCCGGGTGTTGTGGCGGGTGCCTGCAGTCCCAGCTACTTGGGAGGTGGAGGCAAGAGACTCACTTGAGCCCAGGAATTGGAGGTTGCTGTGAGCTGTAATGCCCCGGCACTCTATCCAGGGTGACAGCTTGAGGCTCTGTCTCAAAAAAAAAAAAAAAAGAAAACCACTTCAGACATTTCTGGAAAAAGAATCACAGAGGTTTGTCCTCATGCTCTAATATGTAATTTTATGTCTTGCTAATTTTTAGTTGTGGTTAATATCTCAAGGTCAATGCATAACATGGGCAAAGGTGTTTTAATAATGGTACTGGATGTAATTCACAGTCCTAATAGTTTTTATAATTTGGATCTTGTATTTGCTCCTCTTCTTTTTATACTTGATTGGATCTTCATTCTTTTTCCCTCATGTGATGACCAATGAAGCATTCATTTGAGGAGCAGAAAAAGGATGGGCTCAGCCATTTGCTTGTTCACTTCTACTTCCATTGTCAGTAACATCTTCAACCAACATTTTCTCATTCAATTTAACTCATATAATATTTTTACATTTACTTAACTGGACACTTATGCTGGAGTGTGTTGAAATAACTTGAAAGTAAAGTAATGAGTGAAAATTTTCTCTCTAATACTCATACTCTTCCCTTAGGCCAGATTGCAAATTACACAAATGACAGGAGACAAGAGAAAGCACCAGGGCCCATCCAACCAGGGACCATCTGCTGCACGCAGCCCACTAAGAGAGCACCAGGATGAGAGGAGGGGAGAGCTCAAGAGCAGGGGCTAGTGGCCTGACTCAAAGAAAGACAGTGGATCATTAGACTATTGCCTGATGGTGTCATGGTGTGGGATTCTGGGGATTAAGAAATGCTAGAAAAACTGCATCTATATCCAAAAGAACTGAAAGCAGGGACTCAAACAGATATTTGCACATGTGTATCCACAGTAGCCACAATACAAGTGTTCGTGGACAGATGAATGGATAAATAAAATGTGGGGGGGAGTGCATAAATTATATATATATATATATATATATATATATATAAAATATGTTTCATGTATTTTATACATACACAGTATAGTATACTTTATATACACCTTATAAAAAGTATACTATACTTTAGGTTATATATATTTTATATTATATAATGGAATATTAGTCTTTTAAAAAAATGAAATTCTGATACACGCCACAACGTGGATAAAAATTAAGACATTGTAAGTGAAATAAGCCAGTCTCAAAAGAACTAATATTGTATGACTCCATTATATGAGGAACCCAGCATAATCAAATTCATAAAGACAGAAAGTGGAATGGTGGTTGTCAGAGGCTGGGAACAGAGGAACAAGGAGTTAGTGTTTGGTGGGCATGGAGTTTCCATTAGGACAAACGAAAAATTTCTGTAGATGAATGGTAGAGATGGTTGCACTATAATGTGAATCTACTTAACGCCATTGAATCATATACTTATTAATAAGAATGGTCAATTGGTAAATTTTATGTTATATATATTGTACAATTAAAAATTTACCAAAAAAAAAGAAAAAGAAAAGAAAGAAATCCCTGAAAGAGCAGTCAGTCATGAGCACTAAAAAGCTCAGAACATTGGTTGAAATCCCTGAAAGAGCAGTCAGTCATGAGAACTAAAAAGCTCATTACATGTCTTGCAAATTGGAAGATATTTAACGAAAGTCACAAAGTTTCTTTCCTAGGAGAAGGAAAAAAACCTATAGAGATATTTTAGTGCATCAAAATGACATTGCCTAGGCTGAGTGCTTCATGGAAACTTCAGATTATTCATCCTGGGTAAGTTTTTACTGTTAAAACATGGCCCTGCTTTCCTGTCTCACTTTTACCTAAGTTCAAACATGGAGAGGTGCAAAAATTATTTCTTGTGATTAAAATAAAAATCAAAGGTCATAAACCCCTAAGGCGATCTCTGAACATGTTAGGCCTAAATACTTTTATGTCCACAGCTTCTGTACAGGTCCAAGCTTCTCAAAGACAGGATATGCCTTATTTAATCTTTGTGTCCCTTGGTACTGTATCCCTAGATGTGGCTACAGAAAATTCTTAAATGATGCTTGGGAAGACAAAACAATTGAACAAAATTGTGCATGATAAGAAACATGGGCAAAGAGTCAGCAGAGCTAACTTGGTTTAGTTCCACAAATGCACAAGCATAATATGAATAGTTCTGCTAGGTGTTTTGACATTTTATTGTAAAAATTTCCAAACATCATGAACACAGAGTACAGTACTGATCTCCCAGATTCAATAAACATTTTGTCAATTTTATTTCTCTATTCCCACCCTGTACTTAATTTCCTGAAATTTTTAAAAGCAAATCCTAGATACTAATATTAGATAATTTCATCCATAAATATAAGAGTAGACATCTATAAAAGATAAAGATACTTTTTAAAGTATGGCTTTTTTTTTTTACAAGGATGAGAAAATATTGAGTTAAGAAAAAGAAGAATTTTTAAAAATCTAAGGTTTTTAATCTGAAAACAGTCATAAGGTTTTTGTAGCCACTGAAATCAAGCAGAGTAGGGCTGAATGAATCTGACAAGGAAGGCTAGAAAACTGGATTCAAGTGGCTTCTCAGGGTGATGGCATCAAATTCTGGGGCATGCCCCTTAGTCCTTTACCCTCAGAAGCCTGATTCTGTCTGCATTTACAAGATACACCAGTTTTTCAAGGGGAAATGCCTTAATCAAGTTCATGAGGCTCACCTATACAACCAGAATGGCAATTAATTTTCTTAGCAGGAAATACCCGTTACTCAAAATAAGAGTCTCATGTCAGGGGCATCCTCTCCCGGAAGGCAGGCTCTAGGCAGAAACCCAGCGATAGTCAGAAGGCTGTTTGAGTAGTGAGCAAGCAAAATAAGGTAGGTAAGTAGACCGACCAAAAGTCCTCTCTCTCACCAGGAACCTAAGACCCCTTGAGTTAAACTAATGGGGGGATTCTTTTTAAGGAATTGGGTATCCCTAAGGTAGATGGTATAGCCTGGCATCATTAAAAATAAAATTAAACCCGAGAAACCCTCAGGATCCCAAGCCCTGCCTCACCCTACCATCTCTCTCTCTCTTTTTCTCTCTTTCTCTCTTATTCTCTCTTGCTCCCTCTCACCCCACCGGCTCCCAATGTCTCTACTTCTCATTTCATATCCTTTTCTCATCTTTCTCTTTCTCTGCTGACTTGTTTTTACCACTTGACACACTCATGACCTAACACAGTCACCTCAAGGCTATAGAATTTTATGTCCACAATTGAAGGGGTCAGTTAAGACTACCAAATTTGCAGGAGTCAAATATCAATTAGCTGGACTTGGATCAAACACCCGATCTTGGTGCAATCAACTCTGGCCAAGGGGAGGCTTGTGGGTGGGTGAAACAGATTCTCAGAGAAGTGTATATATTAAGATATTCTAAATGGGCCTCACAGATGTATCCTGGTGCAGCTGTTTCACAGTGGCAATTGTCTCTCCATCCTTTGGCTACCATACTTCTCCCTTGGGTGAGACTGGAATAAGGGCATCAACTTTTGTTTCTGTGTCATTTCTTTTCTTCACTTTCATAATTGATGGCCTAATTGACACATTTGATCCTCATTAATTAGCGAATGCACTAAATTAGGTTGTAGTTAATTCTGCTATCCTCAAATCCTACTCTGGATCATTAGCTGGCACGCCTTTGTTTTTGTCCGTCGTGTATTAGCTCTACAATTAAACTCTCGGCGGGTAACATCATTTCCCTCATTTCAAGTTTTGTGGAGAACCAATGACAGAACAGTCCTAAACATTTTCTTTTCCCACATTAGTGTGTTGTGCATATAAATCCTAAAGACGGGTCAGAGATTTTTGAAGCAAGTAAATGTGACAAAATGGTTAGGAAATACAAATGCAGTTAACCTGAAGATTCAAAATAGGGTATTAGATATGTAATCCATGTTATCTTTTGAAGGGAAAAAAACTGAGCAAAAAGAGAGGGCTGAAAATGGAAAATTTGCTTTAAATAATCATAACCCATATGCTATCTATGCTTCACATTCATGTAGGATATATGGAAATAGATATGGAGACCACGTTGGAATTGGAGGTAGAGATGGAAACAGACATCATAGAAAACGGGCTCACAAAAAGTAGGCACAGCTGTGTGCGGGTTCCCTACAGTACCTGGATCACTCCACACAGGGTAACTTGACAGCCACCACAGCCAGATTTCACAGAGGAGGCACTGCCAATCCAGAAAGAGCTATGCGTAAAAACCCACCAAACTTCTGCCTCGGTTTCCCATATTGTATCAGAGCCAACAAACACATCCTCATTCAAGTGCAAGAGAAAAGGTGCGTTTTTTCCTCCTCTTTGTCAGATAATTAAAGGGTAAATAAAAATGTTTAACTCTACTTCAGACTAAAATGGGGGGAGAGGGGAGAAAAAATATTTTGTCTATAGACAAACAGGAAAGATGAGCAGAAACTTCAAGATTTTGGAGCATTAAAAGTGATGCAAAGCCCAGATAATGGGCACCCCCAGAGCTTTTTTTCCTCCCCAAGCACTGCAATTGATTGCCACGAGATTATGATGCCATTAAAATTCACTCTGCCCATAAACTAATGCTGCAGAAAATGCTGACGTTTATAGCAGTTCCTACAGGGGACATATTTCAGGGTGAAAGTAACTCCTAATGTTAGAACTTTATCTCAGTAAAGCAACATCTAGGAAGGGGGGAGAGGAGGAGGAGGAAGAGAGGCTGTCCAGAGTGCTGTGAGTTTTATTTCTCTCAATAATGGGTGTATGGATGCTAAATTTCAAAGACTTTTTAAAATAAATCTATTGGCCTTTGACAAAATCAATCCAAACCCCATAAACCAAGAAGTCATCCACTTGATATTAATGAGCCCACATTTGCATTTATTTGTCTCTTACACTAGACAAACCATTAATTTCGTGTTTATGCTTCCTTTGAAGTCTGAATGCTCATAGATAGATGGCCTCATCGAATCTCCTGCTGCTACATTAATATTTTGCTATAAATGATAAATTTTATCATTTTCCACAACACCCCTTTTTACTTTAAGAAAGCTGTGAAAATATAAGCAATAAGTCTTCAGGTCTGAAAGCATAGCTTTTTTTGGTAAATACTCTTCAGCAAGGATCATTAAAATAGTGATGTGTTTAACATCAGGGTACTTCTCATGGCCTCTAGGTCTTAGAAATCAACTCATCAACCTTTCTTGGGTAAAAGATTATTCAATTGGCTAGAGCTGACACCCCGGTCCTCTCTTGCCCAACACTCAGTCCCTGAAGTTTTTTTTCAGAATTGATGTAACACTACATTTATTTTCAATATAAACCTAATTCTTTGGTTTTATAAAGGAAAGTATTTTGAAAAGTTTGTGGCAGAAATGTTTACCACCAGCAGGGTGTTCTCACATGGTAGGGCATAGGAATGGCAAAGTACCAGGTGGGGGAGTTAAGAAGTCCTGGGTTGAGCAAGTTGAAGGTAAACAACATACAATGCATTATGCTACAGACAGGGTCACAAACAGCTCAGTTAAAATTTTGTTTGATGATGATGATGGATATTTACTGAGAACTTCCTACAGGCTCTATTGTTCCCCTCACCCCTATCACCTAAATGTGCTTACCCTTTGCTTACATACATAAAGTCTTTGCTATTACTCATATTTTGCTTTGGTATTCCATTGAAATTAATGTGTAGCTTTTTATATATCTTATAAATATGCATGCATATCCAGTTTTTTTAGATTAATATTACATATCTCTTTTGGGGGAGGATGGGCAGGAATTCTATCCTTAACCAAAATCTCCATGTACAAACTGATTCCATTAAAAGAGACTATTTGCATTAGCTGAAAAATCATCATAATAAAACATTTATGATTTATTCTGATGCCATGTATTTATAGATTTGATTTCACTTTTTCTCCACTTCTGAGCCAAATCTGTAATTAAGGACCGAGGTGAAATGTTTAATATGCAAACATAACCTTTGTTATTAAAATAATGGATTGCTCAAAAATGAGAAAGGCATCTTGTTAGTAAAGTGACCAAGAAATCCTGCTGTGTTTGGAAAAGTGTTCGTGGGAATCAGTGGCTCAGGCACTGGTGGATGAAAATTGTTCCTCCTGCATCATCTGTATGCGATACACAGCAAGGAAATAGAAAGGTGCTGCCAAACTTCCTGGCCACCTGGAAGGCTCCAAGAACAACTAGGTTGTTTTCGTGTGACCAATTGGCGATTGGGGTGAAGGAAACCATCAATAGCAATAAGGAACACTGAGCAGACTTGCTTAAGAGGTTTCCGGCACCCATCTGCTCTGCCCTCGTGGCAGTTAGCATGTGCCAAGGCTTATACCAGGCGCCAGGCACTCTTTTAAGTGCTTCACATTTGATCCCACAACTATGCCTTCCTTAAACATTATCATTATCTCCATTTTAAAGACAGTAAGATAGTTAGTGATGGTTAATTTACTTAAGGTCACATGGTTACTAAGAAATGGAGCTGGGATTTGAATTCAGAAACCCCTCCCTTCAACACTCTATTGCTTCTTTAATAGTCACAGACTAACCCTAGAAAGAAAGCCTGTTTCCATGCACTAGACATAGTTGTTGTGGTTATCTTAATAAGTGATTCCCTTAAAAATAATAGATAATTAAGGAAAAAAACATGATAATGCTCTCAGGTAATCATGGCTATAGCCACAGCTCGTCTTTCTAGACCCGGAGACTTGAATAGAGACTCTATCACATAACTTCTCCACTTCCCAGGAAGGCACAGAAGGAAGTAGCAGGCTTTTGAGTGCTGGACATGCTTTCTTAAACTGGAGAATTATACCCCAAATTACCCAAGACCCTGAATAGAATTGGAACAACTTATATTTAAAACTTGTTTGGGTGGTGGCGCCTGTGGCTCATTGAATAGGGTGCCAGCCCCATATACCGAAGATGGCGGGTTCAAACCCATCCTCGGCCAAACTGCAAAACAGAAAAATAGCCGGGCATTGTGGCAGGCACCTGGAGTCCGAGCTACTCAGGAGTCTGAGGCAAGAGAATCGCCTAAGCCCAGGAGTTGGAGAGTTGGAGGTTGCTGTGAGCTGTGTGATGCCACGGCACTCTACCGAAGGCAATAAAGTAAGACTCTCTCTCTACAAAAAAAAAAAAAAAAAAACTTGTTTGGTTATCTCCCTGCTGAAAAAGCAGAACTTTTTCAGAGAAAAAGAGAGAAGTTGGCCTATTCCTGACCAGGATTAATCAGATTAGCTCTAGTTAAGTTTTGTCGATCTAAGTCTAAGACTTCGGCAAATCTCGCTAGGGCAATAAAAAGAATTGGAAACTCTGGTACTGACTAAATAGCCTTTATTTTAATTTCTTTTTATTAGTCCTTAATCTTCACTTTGGGAAAAAAACTATTACCACCTTTTAACTACCCCTAAAAATAATCCTCCAGAAGATGACAACACACCATGGGCTGGAGAAGGTTCCTTGGAGAAGGTAACACATCAGCTAGGTCTTGACAGACAAGCAGAACAACCAGTGGTCTTATTGTTCTATTGAATTAACCCACTAATTACTTTATGGATGATATATTAAACCACAAAATCAACGTCCAAAAGAACCATACTGTTAGTTAGACTAGTTCCTAAGGTCTTGTCGCAATGGTTGGCTCCAGAGACAATGTGTCCTTGCCATAAGCTGTATCCCCGTGGATCACTTGTGCCCAGTGAACTAAGAACTACCCTAAATGAGCCAACTTCTAGAAAACCACTAATTTAAAAATATAACAGGGAGGCTGCCCACCTAAACACAAATTACAAGAAAACAGATTATAAGAAAATAAAAATGTTTAAATTAACAATTAAAATTCTAAATAATAAATGTAAATAAGCATTGGGATTTCCACAAATACTAACATTTACACAGAGTAAATTTGTCTCCACCATGGTGGAATCTCTCTGGAAGCAGAGAGTAAGGATTTCTGGGCTTAGGTTCTCAACAAGTAGAAGAGCAACTCTTCTGGCTGGCTCCTGCACTGAGCCATTAACTACTCAGTAGTGTCGATCCAAAAGCACAAGCCCTTATTGGTCCTCATTCTCTGTGAGTTCCAGGCTTGAACTCACAGAGAATGAGTTGTGGCCACCTTGCCTACATTTCCCCCTACCTCACTAAAAACATGATTAAAGAGATGAAGCAACCAAAAGCTTCTTTAATTTGTTACCTCCACCCATTCTCTTCTTTTCCTACCAAACATTTCAAGTTCCCCATTGTGTTTCCTGATTGTCTAACGAAGGCTGATATTCACTTTGGAGAGAATAAAAATAAGAATGGGAAAACAAAATTTAACATTTTTAAAGAAAAAATGTTAACACATAAGGCTCAGTGGATACACAGGAGACAAAGTTCCCTTTGTTCTGTAATAATCATCCCCCAGACGCAGGTGCCATTGTGTTGGGCAAGGTTGCAGCACAGAGCCATTGTGTGGAATGTGAGTGAGCGTGTCCGTGCCTCTGCTGCCAGAGCCGCCTCTATGCTCAGAAGGGCGCCCATTGTGCCCATGTTGCTAGAAGGACTCAGGCTCACCAATGGAAAACACTCGCTCTCACCTTCCCCCAACCTCTGCTTTGCCATCCAAATCTACAGTTATGGAATATAATGCGGACCTCTGGCATTCGAGGTCCTCCTGCCATGTACTTCTGAAACAAAAGCTATTATTCTGCACATGAAAGCATGGACAGAGAGAAAAAAAAGCAGCCCAGAAGACTAGCCTAAGAGAGGGAATGTGAGCTCCATTTAAAGTTAAAAACCCGAGGAAAACAAAACAGTGTCAATTAAAAACCAGCTTTCATGCCTTTGTGTACACACATATGTGTATTTGTCAGAACATTTCATCCCAATGCTCATGACAAAAGCAAATGACCTGTCCTTGCTTTCAGAAGCCCAAGAGAGGTGTAGCTGGAGAAGGAAGCAGAAAAGAAGAAATTCTAAGCTTGCTAGATAAAGCTCATTTTAACTAATGGGCTCCAACATAGTGCCGGGAAAGGAGGAAAGAAGCTTTCTTATTAAGAAATGGCAGGCAGGAAATATAAAGTGTTTCTAAACAAATGAAAGATGCAACCCAAACATTTGTTTTTAGAGGGTCCCTTTTAAGAGAGAAGCAGAGAAAACAGGTGGGATTTGCTTTCACTGGGGGAAATTCAGCACTCACTGAAAATACCAAAGGCACCACCCACAGCCAAGCAGACGATGTGCTGGATTTGTCATCTAACTTTCTGAGAAGTTCAAGGAGTTTTAAAACTTAGGTATCAGAGGGAAAATGTGTAAACATATTCTTCATGTCTAGAGTGACCTTGAGAATTATTATGAACCTTACCCTGGCTTTGGGCATCACACATTTCACACACATCTCACAGGTAGTTTGTGTCTTTTTCTTAAAGCTGTCCAAGGAAAAAACATTTTACAACTTCCTCCCAGCCACCAATTCTTGTACAAATTCAGCTCTCCTGCTTTGCTCAGGTTGTTCCCTCTGCCCAGAAGTCCTCTCTTCCTCTAACTAGCTCTTACTCAACTCTTCTCTCAGTTTTGACCCACACCACACCCTTCAACTAAAAAACTTGGTGAGATGCAACTTCTCCCACAGGCCTCTGCCTTAATGTTATCAGAGAATTTATCAGGCTGCAGTGAAAGTCTTTCTTACCCTTTTGGGAGCTCTTGCCTCATCTCACCTCAGTGTTAACAATATATATAATAGCTGGTACAAAGCCTGCGTTAGGTAAACATTTCACAAGTGAATGACTGATGACTGGAGAGTCTTTGTTATCCCAGTGCTAAGTCTCTTTATGATATCAATGACAGTCAAGATAATCAATTCAATCTCTTTTTCCTTAGCACCACAGTATCCCCTTCTATAGGCTGAAGAATGTGGCAGACTCTAGAGGTCTCTTTTGGTAGCCACAAACTAAGCTTGTCTATCATAAGCAGGACCCAAATGAAAGGTCTATGAAGACACCCAGGTCCAACAGGAGACTTGCTTTCCAATCACAACAGCAGAGCCAGAGTGACTATTCATCCTGCTGTAGGTGGAGGGCACATGAATCCAGAAAGAATCATTAAAACCAGGATCAACCCAAACGAGTGCATGGTGCAAACTGAATTTAAGGCAGAGTCCAGAACTCAGGTGCCAATCTAACCGGGAGTGAGGACCAAACTTTAGCAGGCAGTAGGTGAACAGCAAGAGGCATCAAGGAGATCATAAACCTCAGCACAGCAAGTTGTATTGTTTCAGTATATGAAACCCATCCCTTGGACAGAGGATAACATAAGTATAGATTTAGAGGTAGAGTTAAGTAGGAATATCCACAAAGATTAGAGAAATGGGAGCCAGGTTGACCAGGATAGCATAATTTCATTTGGTCTTCTTCTTTCCAAGATAGTCACACACATTCAGGCTGCTAAGAGTTCAAGTTGCCCAATTATACATCCTTCCTGACAATATACAACACATGGAATGACACTGCCTGAAGAGGAGCAAGTACTCATTTCACTAATCAGTGCACATAATCTCTCAATACAGAGCTTTGGGAGTTCAGGCCTTTGGCCAAAACTGGAGAGGAGACATAGCTTGAGCAAAGTGTCATTCTCACTTTCAACCAAAGATTCCAATCTTGGGAGCCACAGGCCCAGGTATCCCCTTAGTGATATCTAGATCCCCAGAACAGGTCATAATTTAATTTTCCCAGGCAACTATAAGGATGCCGTTAGCATGATGCACAGGAGCAGGACCCAAGCAAGCCAGCTGTACTTAAACAGTGGACAAGAAATCAGCAAGCCTCATTATTTTATGGAAATATAGTCACTCTGCCCAGCCACCTTCACTGTAGCCCACTAAACATCAGTCCCCATGAGGACCTTAAGAAAGTAAGGAGGTGCAATCCTTCTTTAGCCAAAGCAGGAATGAACAGAGGAGCTGTTGTTTCATGTTCTAGCTTTAAGAAGAAAGGATTACGTGAATCTATATGTTCTCTCTACCTTCATGATGTAAATAAAGTGTCCACATCCAACAGAGTCAAACCATTAAGCCTGCACCAGAACCAGAAATGAAGGCATTTTAGGTGTGGAAGATGAGAATACACATAATAAATATGTGTAAGGTACAGGGAAAGATTGGTTCAAACCAATACAGAAGGCTTCAAAGTGGAGTATTGTGTATAGGAGCTTTTATTTTTATTTTTAAATAAAATCATAGCTGTGTACATTAGTGCAATCAAGGGGTACAATGTGCTGGTTTCATACACAATCTGCAATATTTTCATCAAACTATTTAACAAAGCTTTCATGGCATTTTCTTAGTTATTGTATGAAGATGTTTGTATTCTGCATTTAGTAAGTTTCACCTGCACCCTTCTGAGATGCACCATAGGTGTAGCCCCACCAATTAACCTCCCTCCACTCAACCTCCCCTCCCCTCCCCTCTCTTGCCCCTTTCCCCATATTTTTGTGCTATAATTGGGTTATAGCCCCTTCATATGAAAGCTATAAATTAGCTTCATAGTAGGGCTGAGTAGATTGGATAATTTTCTTCCATTATTGAGATACTTTGCTAAGAAGAATATGTTCCAGCTCCATCCATGTAAACATGAAAGAGGTAAAGTCTCCATCTTTCTTTAAGACTGCATAATATTCCATAGTATACATGTACCACAATTTATTAATCCATTCATGGGACAATGGGCACTTGGGCTTCTTCCATGTCTTAGCAATTATGAATTGGGCTGCAATAAACATTCTGGTACAGGTATCTTTATTATCATGTGATTTTTTGGTCTTCTGAGTATATACCTAGTAAAGGAATTATAGGATCGAATGGCAGGTCTATTTTTAGATCTCTAAGTATTCCCCAAACATCCTTCCAAAAGCAACGTATTAGCATACATTCCCACCAGCAATGTAGAAATGTTCCCTTTTCTCCACATCCACACCAGCATCTCTGGTTTTGGGATTTTGTTACGTGGACTAATCTTACTGGAGTTAGATGATATCTCAAAGAAGTTTTGATGTGCATTTCTCCAATGATTAAGGATGGTGAGCATTTTTTCATGTGTTTGTAGGCCATGGACCTGTCTTCTTTAGAGAAGTTTCTCTTCAAGTCCTTTGCCCACCCTGAGATGCTTGTTCTTTTCTTGCTAATACGTTTGTGTTCTCTGTGGATTCTGGTTATTAAACCTTTGTTGGAGGCATAACCTGCAAATATTTTCTCCCATTCTGAGGGCTGTCTGCTTGCTATCCTTACTATGTTCTTGGCTGTGCAGAAGCTTTTTAGTTTGATCAGGTCCCAGTAGTGTATTTTTGATACTGCTTCAATTGCCTGGGGAGTTCTCCTCATAAAATATTTGCCCAGGCCTATTCTTTCAAGAGTTTTCCCTGCACTTTTTTCTTGTATTTTTATTTTTTCATGTCTTAAGTTTAAATCTTTAATCCAGTGAGAGTCTATCTTAGTTAACAGTGAAAGGTGTGGGTCCAGTATTAGTCTTCTACAGGTCGTCAGCCAGTTCACCCAGAACCATTTGTTAAATAGAGGGTCTTTTCCCTACTGAATGTTTTTAATTGGCTTGTCAAAGATCAAATAATGATAAGTAGCTGGGTTCATCTCTTGGTTCTCTTTTCTGTTCCATACAATACCTCTCTGTTGTGTACTAGTACCATGCTGTTTTGATCACTATTGATTTATAGTACAGTCTCAGGTCTGGTAGTGTTGACTCCCTCTGCTTTGTTTTTATTTCTAAGTAATGTCTTGGCTATTCAAGATTTTTTCGGTTCCATATAAAACAAAGTATTATTTTTTCAAGATCTTTAAAATATGACAATGGAGCTTTAATAGAAATTGCATTAAAATTGTATATTGCTTTGGGTAGTATGGACATTTTAACAATATTGATTCTTCCCATCCATGAGCATGGAATGTTCTTCCATTTGTTAACATCTTCAGCTATTTCTTTTCTTAGAGTGTC
>CAUYRH010082112.1:0-12217 GCA_963574655.1 Perodicticus potto
AGCATTGTCTTCCATGTCAGAAATCCTTTCTTCTGCTTACTCCATTCTGTTACTGAGGGATTCTACTGTATTTCTCAGATCTTTAAGGGCTGCAACTTCTTGTCTCAATGTGTCAAAATCTTTGGTCATTTTGTCTTTGAATTCGTTGAATTCTTGAGACATCTTTTGAATTACTGCTTGAAATTCTAATTCCATCTTTTCCTCCATTGCACTGATCTTATTTGCAATCCAGATTCTGAATTCGATTTCAGACTTCTCAGCCATTTGCCTATGCAGATCTTGTGCTGTGTCTGCCTTATTGTTACTTGGAGGGGTTGGTCTACTCTGATTATTCATATTGCCAGAATTTTTCCATTTATTTCACCCCATGGTTGTTTTTCACCATTGCGTCTGGCCCTTCAAGTGGTGGGTGCAGGGCTGTGCAGTTGTCCGGGAAGTTTTTGGCCGGTGGTGGGCCTGCAGAGAGGCCTTGCAGTTGCCAGTGGAGTCCCTGGAAGAAGGCTGGCCAGTGGAGACCCCGTGGGTGCCAGGCAGAGGCCCGTGCAGTTGCCGGGAGTGACCCTGTCTGGGGGCCTGGCAGTCACGGGTGGAGTCCCTGGCAGAAAGCAGACCTTCAGAGGCCTGGCAAGTGTGAGATGCAGGGCCAGGCGGCCGCCGGGGGAGTTCCTGGCTAGGGGCAGGCTTGCAGAGGCCTAGCAGTCACCAGCAGAGTCCTTGGCAGAAGGCTGGCCTGCAGAGGCCCCGTGGATGCCAGGTGGAGGCCCACGCGGTCGCCGGTACTGTCCCTGACCAGGGGTGGACCTGCGTGGGCCCTGCGGGTGCCAGGCAGAGGTCCACGCAATCGCCTGGGGAGTTCCTGGCTGGGGGCAGACCTGCAGAGTCCTGGCAGTTGCTGGCAGAGTCTGTAGCAGACGGCGGACCTGCAGAAGTCTGGCAAGCATGGGGCGCAGGGCCAGGTGGTCGCCGGGGGAGTTCCTGGCTGGGGGCAGACCTGCAGAGGCCTGGCAGTCGCCAGCAGGATCTCTAGCAGACGGAGGACCTGCAGAAGCCCAGCAAGCACGGGCGTAGGGCCAGGCAGTTGCGGGAAGCGTTTCTGGCTGTGGGCCGCCCTGCAGAGGCCTCGCGGTTGTAGGCAGAGTTCCTGGCAGAAGGCAGGCCTGCGGAAGCCCTGCAAGCTTGGGAGCAGAGCCACACAGTTGCCAGGGGATTTAGTGGCCAGGGTCTGGCCTGTGGGGGCCCTGTGGGTGCCAGGCGGAGTCCCGTGCGGTAGCAGGGGGAGGAGTTCCTGATTGGGGGCAGACCTGCGGAGGCCTGGCGGTTGCTGTCAGAGTTTCTAATAGACGGCGGGCCTGCAGAAGCCTGGAAAGCTTGGGGCGCGGGGCCAGGCACTAGCCTGCGGCTTCCCTGGCTGGAGGGGAGGGAGGCTCACCGTGGCCCCCTGGAGTCTTTTCCCAGTGGGGCACCTGTTCTGGCAGGCAGGGTGGGGGCACTGCTTAGGAACCTCCTCCCTCAATCTCAGCGGAAGTTAGGCTTCTGGTTCATCAGGTAAGGGGGGAAGGGTGTACAGTAAGTTCAGAATGGTGGGGAAAACTTTAGTTCAGTTTTTCTGTCTAGCAATAGAGTTTTCAGAGTCATACTGGGGTGCTCAGGGGAAGCACACCTCACTTCCCACAGCATTCTTCCGTGGGGTGAGACAAGAGGTCCACAGTTCACTGCTTGTCTGTAGAAAACTGGCAGGAGCAAAAGAGGTGAATAAAAAAAAAGGAAATAGAAAAGCAAGAAACTGAGAGCTATCTTGGGGGAGGGGACGGGCACTCTTCCTTTCAGATGAATTTTGTACCTGAAGCATGCTTTCTTGGGCTCGCAGCCAGTCTCAGCAGAGGTGATCGGCAGAAATCACTTCTCTCTCTTAGCTGGGCTCCCAGTATTCAGCTTAATTGCAGAGTTTCTGGAGGTTATCTTCCCTTTTGGGCAGGAGCCTTTTTCGGAAGCTGCTTCCAGTCAGCCATCTTGCTCCACCCCAAATCTTTTCTCCTCCATGAGAGGGACCCACTTCCAACTCTCTTTGGAAATGCTCTAAACTTTCTCTTTGTTATTCATAAATATAAATCTCCCTTTGTTACCCTCTCTGTGAAATGCTCTTCTTTGTTTCTGTGGTCTGTGTTGTATCTCACGTTCCTCACCAAAATGTAAGGCACAGAAAGGCCCAAACTACATCCTTCTGATTCTCCAGGGCCTGAGAAAGTGCGGCTGCCATGCCTGGTAGGGAGACACGGGCCCTTTTGGCCCAGCTTTTCTCCTTGACAGGTAGGATTGGAACCTCTGGGCCTGGGAAGAGACACACCTCTCACCCCGGCTTCTCTCCTTCAAGGGCAGTGCTTATTTATTTAATACAAAAAACTTTACTAACATTTATCTTTGGAGCTTCTGCTGTCTCTATCATTTGCTTCTACAATATTTGATTACTGCTATAAGCTTTTGGTATCATCCTCAAGATGGTAGAGAGTGTTCTTTTTTATCATTTGATGATTCTGCAAAAGAAAGAAATAAGAATCAGTATTTTAAATTCTATATGGTTTCCCTAGAATGAAGAATGCGTCATGACACAACTATGCTGGAGGGAATTTACATGAGGAGAATGAATGGTTCCACACAGAACAGTTTTCATTTCTCCTTCATAAGACTCAGGTTTACAACTGAAATAAGATGTGCTAGAATAGGACATATTTATGCTTTTTTTCATATTATATACCCTCAATAGAGCTAAGTTTTTCTAGAAAATTTTGTAATACCATTAAAATTAGAGAGATAAACCCTCTCTATCTCTTACTAGGCATATGAAATTAATACAAAATTAGGTTGCACTATGGTCATTCTCTATATCATCATCCACTGTGAAATGGCAAGGCATACTGTGGTAATTAAAGGTATTGTTAGTATATGTGCACATTTATTATCATTTTATAATTTAATAGAACCATCGCTGTCTTAAATGATTTAAGTAGCTTTACAGAAAATATTTCTTTCAGTAGCATGGTACTTAACCTTTCATGAACTAATAGGAACAAAGAGCCTTAAAGTTTTGTTGTTGCTGCTGTTTTTAATAAGGACCTCATCTAAATGCCTAGACATTTATGTCAGAGTTGTATGTTTCAGATTCAGCCTCAGAGGAATTGCCAACTATTTTTAAAAATGTTTTCTACTCAAGAGCGTGAGTGTGTGTGTGTGTGTGGTGAATGTGTACGAAAATTAAACGAATCAGAGCGGAATCAGAGGGAAATGGTGAAATAAAACATGAAAGACAAAGAAAGACACGAGAGACAGAGATGGAATTGAGAGGCAAAGATGAGATCGAGAGGTCTGAGATATTTTTCTCTATCACCAGCACCTGAGTGCCCAAACAACTTTTTTTTTTTAAGGAGTCAGTACAAAGTTGCTTTTCAAGGAAGTAAGAGACACTTTTAACATAGTTATGAGAAGAGAAACAGGCACAAATTCCTACGTGAACATAATTTATTATTACTGTGTGACTTCTAAAATATGGGAAATATTACATATCTACAAGATTAGCTAGAAAAAGTACGTGACCATTTTGAAGTGCAGCTATAAAGTTAAAAGCAAAAGTTTTAAGGAAAACATGTTTTTTCTTCTGCTGGGTTGAAAGTCGAAGCTTAGAAAAAATATGTTGTTATCTGTTGAGGAGGGTCAGTAGAGAAGGATTCATCCCCTGGACAGGCTCCCACGCCTTAGGGGCCCTGCCACCTCATAGCTCGCACTCCACACTGTGAGAATTATCTACAATTATACATCTCAATGAAATGATCTGTTAAGAGAATGTCTCTGAAATAATTAGTTTTGGTGATATTTATGGTAGAAAGTATACTGCGAAAGTGTAATTTGAACATTTATGATAAAATGTCCTTCTTATCCTTTGGGCAAATACTTAGTAGTAGAAAGTACACTGCGAAAGTGTAATTTGCACATTTATGATAAAATGTCCTTCTTATCCTTTGGGCAAATACTTAGTAGTAGGATTGCTGGATCAAAAGGCACTTACACTTGAATATTTATAACAACACAATTCACAATTGCAAAAATGTGGAAACAACCCAAATGCCCTTCAATACATGAGTGGATTAATAAAATGGGGTATATGAGGTTGGTTAATTCAGTTCACAAACTCATTCTAGAAAAAGTGCTCCATACCTTATTGCTAAATATCACCATGGTTACCTTCAAAATACTCCCGTTGGGACGATATGTACCAATGCCAGCACCTAGCCCTGCCTTCAAAACAATTTTAGATCTGTTTTTCTGTAATGGTCATCAGACCTATCATCGTACAATTCTGACATCATGGACTCATTCTAGAAAAAGTACTACATACTTAATTGCTGAATATCACTATGGTCGCCTTGAAAGTACTCCCACTAGCCATTTGGTGACCATAGTGAGAGTCAGCAATGAAGTATGTAGCACTTTTTCTAGGATGGATTCGTGAATTTAATTGTCAGATCTTGTATGTATACCATGGAGTAATACTCAACCACAAAAGAAATGGTGATTGATTTAGTATCTTTTGTAACAACCTGGGTAGAACTAGAGAGCATTCTTCTAAATGAAATATCACAGGAATGGGGAATGGAAGAACACCATGTGTACTCAAACTAAATTTGAACTAGTCCATGAACACTAATGTGTGCAAATGGAAGTAGGTGGGAGGGGGTAGGAGTAGTTGGGTTAGTTCAAACATAACTCATATAATGTATGCATTCTGGGTAAAGGGCACACTTATAACTTTGACTTAAAATGTACAAAAACAAATTATGTAACCAAAACATGTATACCCTAGTAGTATTCTGACATAAAAAAGAAAATACTCTATGAAACAGTAAACTATATTTTCAATTAAATGAATTTATATTGACTTTTACTTGAGCATGTTCAAGAACAAATAGTGTAATTAATCACTTTCAAAAAGGAGAAATTGAGATTATGATGAGTTTATACCAGCATATTGTGAATATTTTGCATTGTATTCAGATTTTCTTTCTTACCTCAAGTCCTTAGAATATGATATTCTTCATGCTTGGAAAATTCATTCAAATTTATCTCTTTTATTACTACCATCCTGTTTAACCCCTTCATGTGGCTAGCTAGCTCTGGTTATTCATCATGTCTCAGATTATGTTAGTTTGCCAAGCTTGACTATACCTTCTGAATTAGCTCCCTCATTACACCTTTTAAAGAATCCCATACTTTTTCTTCATCTTTCCAATCATGAGTATATACACTAATGTGTTTTCTATTTTTGGAATGATTACTAAGCTTTATTACTGTTACCATAATCTCCATGGTATATAATACAGTGTCTGACATATAATACATAATCAAAAGGGAATTGTAAGAATCAATGAACAAATACTATTATAACATCCTGATTATCAGCATGGTTGTCACAATTTATATAAGATTTTAATTTCATACAAATAAGTAGATACAGAGAATTGAGTTTTCTTTTTCCTATAATAGAAACAGAAAATAAACCACAATACTTTTAAAACAAAGCATGTCTGAGCAGGGGACTTTGTTAGTGTTTCTTTTTCTCTTTTCTGAGTTTGTTTTATTTTCTGGGAAAGGAAGACACAGATTCTGCAGTTCCAAAGGCTTCCCACAGAACTTGTCTCCTCTGTTCTTATTCCAAGTTTTAACTAGAGATCGCAAAACTCCTATGCTGTCTTAAACTAGATTATGACCTTGGCACCTACCATTGTGTGTAAACAAAGGCTATTATGTGATTAATACTTCAACTTTCTCCCTTTCACCTTCTACCACCTTTGAAAGAAAAAGAAAAAAACCCTATACCCATACCCTTTATTCATTGCCTCTTGCTTTTGGAGGTAGAGGCTCTCAGTTTAATTCGATTCCTTTCTGCTGCTTCTTTGGTCTTGCCGCATCAGGTGCTCCCTCTTTTACTTACCTTTAAGAAACTTTTCTCTTTGTGCTTTATCCTTCTAGATACCCCATGATTATTCTCAAGATTCTTCCATAGTAAAAAAAAAACAAGAAAAAATAATTTTCTTTAACTCTATATTCCTTATTGTAATTGTTTTCTTATCTATTTACTTTCCTTCTCAACTGAATCTATATCCTCTATGTCTTTACTTTCTTAACTTCCTTTCAGTCTTTAACATACTGTTATCTGGCTTCTGCAGTCACTAACTGAAATTACATTAGCAATGCTAGACTTCTTAATAGCTAAGGATACTGGATATTTTCAGATCTTATTATATTTGACTAATCTGTTGCATTTAATATTGTTGTCTGTGACATATTTTCTTTTTTATGCATTTATCAAAGGTAAAGGTAAGTAAAAAAAGTAAACATTATAGAGGATTATAGAGTAATTAGGATTATTGCCTTCACTTTGTAACTTTATTTTCCCCGTGTTTCTGTGAGTCCTACTTTGTTTTCTGATACCAGTCTAACTCCTACTTATTGTAGAAAATGTAGATATTACAGAGTCAGGAGGATTATTGCCCTCCCCTTGAAACTTTTTTCTCCCTGTGTTTCCTTCCATGTCTCTTTCTCTCTCTCTCTCTCATTTCTCATGCCAGTCTAGCTCTTACCAAACTGGCTAATTTCCTAAAGTATTCTTTGCATGCTTTGTTTAATCTTCCAACCTCTTGCATATTGGTTTTCATTTGTATCCAGTGTTCAAACTTTTATTAATTTGAAATCCTCTTTTGTAATAATTTAATTTTCTTTCTTGATTTCAGCCATCAGTCAGTGACTGCCAATCCTATAATTCAGATCACCTTACAACACCCATTCATCTCATTTCCTATGTGCAGATTTATTCATTTGTCTTTCAGGCATTTAAACTTTACAAGTCCAAACAAAACCTAAAACCTTTTCTCTAAGTTGATATCATTTCCTGTATTACCTAGTCTTTGGTATTACCTTTTATTGTGGTGCCTCAAGCCAGGGCCTGCCCTAAATTCCTTTCTCTCTCTCTCACCTTTTATATCTAATTGGTCACTAATTTCAGTAGAATCTCAACATATCTCATATGTGTCCCTTTCTTTTCATTCATAGTATCACTCTTTAGTTCAAATTCTTTTGTTTCTTGTCTGCATGAATACTCAAGTTGTCACATTGATTTAAGTCTTACCTTAACAAATTCATCTTTCCCTCTGTCAGTATCTATCTCTTAAATACTCACTTTTCTTCTTACAATAGTATCTCCCCAGTAACTTAACTGTAAGTCCTAGGGTATAAATTCCAGCCTCCTTCACATAGCATACAAAGCCTTTGTGAACTAGCCTTGTTTTTCATACAAGCTGAAGTCAGGACTAAATATCAAGAAACTGAAATTACAATAGAGTATGCTATTTTAAATGTCACATAGCAGAAAGAAACTACAAGTTGAATATGAACTAAACTCCTTAAGAACTTCTGAAGGCCAAGTCAGGGACACTATGATGTTTGACAGGTTTTTAGGGTAGGAATAAGAAGAAAATGACAGACATAAGAGCATCTACAGGGAACTAAAAGGGAAGGAGAATAAGATCAAGAACAGCAAATAAAATGCAGGAAACTATCAGCGAGAGTCACCGAACTGTCTATACCACTGAGTTTATTATGGGGTAGGTATGTTAGTTTGATTTAAAGGGTCAAAGTAATGATGGAGACTGAAAGAAAAATCTATAATAGAAAAATCTATAAATCTGGTCCTCTTTATATTCTATGTAAAATACTTTTTTGCTCCTTCTTAACTACAGGGAAAATTTCAAGATTTTACAAAGACCTAAGAAGGCCTCTATAATCAAGCTTCTTCCTATCTATGCAACTGTCTTCTTGCTTTATTGATCTTTAGGTTCCATCAACACTAAATACCTGGTGTCTGTCACATCCCTTTGTTTTTCACATTTTGTTTCCTCTGCCTGGAATGCCCTTCTATTTCATCATTTCCTAGGTGAACACCTATTCGTTTCTTAAAATCTTGTATAGACATCACCAAGTCCAGGAGGATTCCACTAAATGCTTCTCTTTCCTGGAGTTACCCATCCATCCATCCAAGCATTCATTTGTTTGTTTTTTACTGAGAATATATTTATTGTGTGTTTAGTAGGGGTCAGATGCTACGTTAGGTACTGGGAACACCATGGTGAATAAGACAGATCAAACAGGACCTCTACATTTCTTGGTTTTACATTTTGCAGTAAATACAACCAAACAATCAAACAAATAATTACCAATTTAGTAACTGCTATGAATAAAAGAAACAAGGTACTAGGATACAAAAAATGAGGATGAGGGGTAGACAGAGAGGCACCCTACCTGAGCCATAACATTTAATGACAATGAACTGTGTGTGTCCTTAAAATTGACAGTTTTATATAGTTTAATATTTGCCTTTCTGATCAAATGACATATAAGCTGAGACTTGAAATATGAGGTGAAATTGTCCATGCTAACTAAGCATGGAGTTTAGAATATTACAGAAACCAAGAGAAATCTGAAGAAAAAATTTGAGAAAAGGGATGAGTGACACTGTAGATGAAAGTAAGAGAGAAAAATAGGGAAGAGCATATAAGATTTTTAAAGGAACTTAGATTTTACTTTAATTGAAATGTAAATCCACTAGAGTATTTTAAGTTCCCTCTGATTACAGTATGGGACTAGAAGAGAAGGGAGTAAGGGTGGGAATGAGGCTACCAATTAAAAGGTTGATATAAGGAAGGAATATAGTGTTATGTATGTAAGGTTTGGAATCAGGCTACCTTGGTTTAAATTCTGGATCTTAAATTTATTAGTCATGTTAACTTATGCAAGTTATACTCATATTTTCTAAACCTCAATTTCTCCAGCCGTGAAATAAGGATAATAATAGAATCAAGTACATAGGTTTAGTCTGGTGATTTATTGACATAATCCATTGTAAACCTAAGAAGCTCCTGATGGATAATAAACACTTAATAGTGATTAAATATTAATAGCCCCAAGTGAGAGATGATAATGACCTGAACTAAGTTGATGGCTATATTTGGAAGGAAGTAAATGTACACATATGAGGCCTATGGTGGAAGTTCAAACATCAGGATTTAGTAATGGATTGGATGTGATTGTTGATAGAGAAGGATTTTCAGGTGTGATTATCAGGTTTCTCTCAAAAGAATTGGAGTGAATTATTCTGTACTTTCCTAAGTTGAAGAAGTTCTACGTGGAACAGATTTTTACTTAAACGTATGTGTTTATTTTGTCTTTTGTTAAAGGTGTTTTGTAATCACTCCATCTGCTTCTCTCACAGAATGGACGCTGCTTGGTATACCAGCTGGTGAAGAAACAAAGAGAGTATCTATCTTTCTTCTCCTTGGCAACTAAGATTCTGCCCTGAGAATCATAAGGCACTATGGGGAAGCGAGATAATCGGGTGGCCTATATGAATCCTATAGCAATGGCTAGATGGAGAGGCCCAACTCAATCTGCAGGCCCAACAATCCAAGATTATTTGAACCGACCAAGGCCTACCTGGGAAGAAGTGAAGAAACAGTTAGAAAATAAAAAGAAAGGCTCCAAGGCATTAGCTGAATTTGAAGAAAAAATGAATGAGAATTGGAAGAAAGAACTTGAAAAAAGCAGAGAAAAATTATTAAGTGGAAATGAGAGCTCATCCAGAAAAAGAGAAAGAAAGAAAAAGAAAAAGAAGAAATCTTGTCGGTTATCATCTTCTTCTTCAAGTTCTGATTCTTCAAGCAGTTCTTCAGATTCTGAGGATGAGGAAAAGAAACAAGGGAAAAAAAGAAAGAAAAAGACCCGCTCACACAAATCATCACAAAGCTCTACATATGAGTCAGAATCAGAGAGCAAGGAATCTGTAAAAAAGAAAAGGAAGTCAAAGGATGAAACAGAGAAAGAAAAGTATACTAAAACCCTTAGCAAAAAAAGAAAGAAAACGTATCCTGAGGATAAACCTTTACCATGTGAGTCCTCATCAGAGTCAGATTATGAAGAGGAAGTGCAAGCAAAAAAGAGGAGAAGGCATGAAGAACAAGGAAAAACAATGGATAAAGTGAAGAAGAAGAAGAAGAAACAGAACAAGAAACACAGTAAGAAGAAGAAAAAGAAGTCTGCTTCTAGTCATAAGTCAGGATAACACCAAGAAAAGAAAGCAAAATTTCTATACTTTAAAAAAAAAAAACAAAGTGGAATGGAAACTTCAACTGTGAAAGTTAGGGCATATTTACCAAATGCATGCATTCCCCTGTGTTAGTAGAATTATACCTGGACTTTGAGTTGCCAGTCAAATGCCACTGTGCCAGAAAGTGTCATAATTGTTGCTGACAGCTTAAATACATGAGTTTATTTGTTTGTTTGTTTGTCTGTGGTTAATTCCTTTGGGAGCTAAAACTGTTATACTAGTAGTGAAAATGTTTGGAATTAAAGTAAAATGTTTTAGATAATGAATAATTTTGACCAAAAAAATGTATCTATGGTTAAATGTATCTAATTTGGATACAGCTTTAATCAGAAATTTCCAGATGATTGTAGCTGTCATTTTTGAAGCAAGGGGTTAATATTGATGTTTCAAAATCCTTACTTTTGTAGATGAGTTTAGCTTATTTCACTTTTTTCCTTAATGAACTTTTGTTTACATGGGGAAAGGGACTTGTAGGGTGGGAGGGGAAAGAGTTTGTTAATCAGTTTGGCTAGCTGAATAGTGTGCCTTTGATCCTTACACATACTAATTTTTCTGGTGCAGCAGCCATTATTTTCTTACTTAGTGAAATTCTAGGATGTTCTATGCTTCTTCGAGTGAACAAAAAAGATAACAGTTTACAGAATAAGTCCCCATAGCTATGAAATTTGCCTCTACTTCAGTACTAGTCACTATACTGTACTGAATACTATTTCACATTTGAATATTACATAATTTGAATTAACTTTGATACCCTTTGGAAGGCAACCATTTTAAAAAGACCCTGATTTTTTTGATTAAGAAAGATTCCGGGATTTTTTTTGCATGTTTTATACTATTACATTTTAATTACCCAGCCATATTCTATATAACCAATTTTTAAAATATGATTTATGCTTAGGATACGAGTTTCAAGTTTGTGGTTTCTTATGCTATATTAATTTCATTACAGTGTTTAATTGCACACTTGCCAAAATACTTAGCATGTGAAATGAAGGTTTTTTAAAAATTATTTAATGCCTTCACATTGAAGCTGGTTTACTGCAAGTGAATTGAGTGCCAGACCTCTAGTATGCTATATGTCTTCTTATATAAAACTACTGCCAAGATCTTAGTAAGTATGATGTTTAAAAGTTTTTGTTTCAAACATTAATATTGAATTAACATAGGAGTTAGCCTTAGGTTATAATGTTATCATTGATCTTTTGTGTCCATATTTTACTAAGATTTTGTGTCTGTTGCAGATTCATTTTTGCCATTAATGCTAACAGGAGTCAAAATATTATTTTTACTTTACATTTTTATATATCAGAGTAACATCAATTTTAAATTTATGTATCAAATCACCTATTACCACAGATATATTGTTGGTAATGTTATATGTACAAAGTATTTTGGCATAATGAGAGGCTCAATAGCTATTATTCTTAAATCACTGATTTTGTCTCAGTTCCCTTGGATCGCAAGTAAAATTATAATGATAGAAAACATCTGGTAGATAAATAATCTATCAGCTCGCCAAATTTTTGTAGTAGAAATTCCAGAATCTCTTGGAAAGTTCTTGAAACATTACAGTAGTGCCATGTTAGATACCTTGGAGCTTCATAACTAGCTTTTTCCTAAATATATATCTACATGTATATGCTGATAAAATATTTATGTGATATTTTGTATTCATACCGAGCTTTTCAAGATTATTGTTCATTAAAATGTTTTTAAAAGCTTGTGTTATTTATAGAATATGGGAAAGACAGGCCAGGCACTGTGGCTCATGCCTATAATCCTAGCACTCTGGGAGGCCAAGGCGGGTGGATTGCTTGATCTCAGGAGTTCGAGACCAGCCTGAGCCTTCCAGACCCCGTCTCTAAAATTAGCCTGGCATTGTGGCAGGCACCTATAGTCCCAGCTACTGGAGAGGCAAGAGAATTACTTGAGGCCAAGTGGTTGAGGCTACTGTGAGCTTTGATGCCACAGCACTCTACCAGGGGTGGCAAAGTGAGGCTCTGTATCAAAATA
>CAUYRH010082114.1:0-25606 GCA_963574655.1 Perodicticus potto
ATATAGTGATTAAGAAAATGCTATGAGGGCTATCTCTCACAGTACGATCAAAATGTTTCTGATTGTATATGAAGCACATTCTGCCCTATGATTGCACCAATGTACACAATTATGATTTAATAAAATTATTTTAAAAAATATGCTTTCTGGACAAAGTAAATTGAAAACTTTCTAGAAAGGATCCATCATTCTAGACGCGATTAAGAACATTTTTGATTCTTTGGAAGAAGACAAAATCTTAGTACTAACAAGTGTTTGGATGAAGTTGATTCCAGCTTTTATGGATGACTTCGAATGATTTAAGATTGCCGTGGAGAAAGTCTCTATAGATGTGGTAGAAATAGTAAGAGAACAAAATTAGAAGTGGAGCCTGAAAATGAGTCTCAATTGCTTCAAACTCACGATAAAACTTGAACAGAGGCTCGGTGCCTGTGGCTCAACGGGCTAAGGTGCCAGCCACGTACACCTGAGCTGGAGGGTTCGAATCCAGCCTGGGCCCGCCAAACAACAATGACGGCTGCAACCAAAAAATGGTTGGGCGTTGTGGCGGGTGCCTGTAGTCCCAGCTACTTGGGAGGCAGAGGCAAGAGACTCGCTTGAGCCCAGGAATTGGAGGTTGCTGTGAGCTGTGATGCCACAGTACTCTACCCAGGGTGACAGCTTGAGGCTCTGTCTCAAAAAAAAAACAGAGGAGGAGTTGCTACTTAGGATGAACAAAGAAATTGAGTCCTTGAGACAGAATCTATTGCTGGTAAAGCTGCTATAGACACTGTTGAAATGGCAATGAAAGATTGAGAATGTTACATAAACTTACTTGATAGAGCAGTGGCAGGGTTTGAGAGGACTGACTCCAATTTTGAAAAAGGTTCTACAGTGGGTAAAACACTATCAGACAGCACTGCGTGCTATAGAGAAATCTTTCATGAGAGGAAGAGTCCAACGAAGTGGCAAACTTCATTGTTGTCTTATTTTAAGAAATTGCCACAGCCTGTCTGGCAGCAGCCAACAGCATCAAGGCAAGACCCTCTGCTGCCATGAAGATTACATTGCTGAAGGCTCAGGTGACTGTTAGCATTTTTTTTTTTTTAGCACTAAAGCATTTTTAGTTAAGATTTGTACACTACTTAGACATAATGCTATTGCACACTTAATACATCACATTCTGGTGTAAACCTATAACTTCTATACGTGCTGGGAAAACAAAACAGTTGTGTGATTCACTTTATCGGGATATTTGTGGTGATCTGCAGCTGAGCCCTTGGTATCTCTGGGATGTGCTGTAGTTGAAGTGACCTAGTTTGGGGGTGTCACTGCTGTGGCCGACTGTCAATCAGAAAAACAACCTGGGTCGTGTAGTGTGC
Organism: Perodicticus potto; assembly: GCA_963574655.1. Classification (NCBI taxonomy): domain Eukaryota; kingdom Metazoa; phylum Chordata; class Mammalia; order Primates; family Lorisidae; genus Perodicticus; species Perodicticus potto. The sequence goes on from CAUYRH010082114.1 coordinate 1,362, forward strand.
TACAGAGTTTTCTTCCTGACTTTGCCCCAAGTTCTGTGCTATCTTGACCAATTTCTCTCCTCTTTGGGAGAGAAGTTATCTGAAAGATAAGATCTGAGGCAGGAGTTCTTAAACTTTTTAGTTTCAGGACTCTGTTATATGCTCAAAAATTATTGAAATCCCCAAAGAGCTTTTATTATATCTACTTGGTTATATATTCATATTTACTGCACTGAAAATTAAAACCGAGAAATCTTTAAAACCTAAGAACACACAGTAAGTGCTCTATTCGTCATCTGAGCAAAGATGTCATCATTTGTCATAGAGCCTCTGGAAAATTCCATGATACACTTGAGAGAGAGTGATTATGAAAAATGTCTTAGCATCATTACAGAAATGGCTTTGACCTTGCTGACCTCAGACCCCGCCTTGAGGAACTCTGATCTCAGGGCCTGTGGTGCAGTGATACGTGACCATCACAGAAGCAACTTTAGGTTCCATTAGGAAAAAGAAAACTGAAAGGTGATTATTTTAACTTCATGATGGAGAAACCACTTTATGCTCAGAGCCTTGGGGACCACACGGCTGTGGCTGCCTGAGACTACCTTCGTTCCCACATGAGCTGTTTGTTGTGGTCAATAGCACATTTCATCGAGTCTCACATCATCTCCCCCACCTGCCCCAGAGTCAACCCTCAAGGATACAGCTTGTCCTTGTGAGAACTGGACACAGAATGGAAAACAACTTCTGAAGAAGCTGGGAACTGACTTCTGAAGGGACTGGCTTTTTCTCAGACCCAGAGAACCCAGTGTACTTTCTGCCAAAACAGTGTTTGTTGGCAAACATCCTACGCAAGTGGCCAGACTCCGAGGAGCTGCAGGCGAGGCAGATGGAAGGGCCCAAGCAGGCAGCCCTGGCAGATGGGCAGTGAGGCAGTCACCGCCAGCAGGAGGTTAAGAGGCCTACCTGCATCTGGGAGCCTGAGGTTGGGGAAGCCTGAATTCCACACTCAGAATCTCCTGGGGCTCTAGATGATGGAGGGCAATGGGGTCATGCATGCACCCTACACCTTCCACCATTCATTTACAGGGTGACTTTGGTGATACCCTGTACTTACTCAAACCGGTGTTGTGAGGGACCACAAAGGTGTATCCTTGACTGTATTGTACCCTGCAGTTCATCCTGACAGAGTCATTTCCTCATAGGAGAAATGCGTGGGAGTGGCAGCAAAGTGGAACCTGGGAGTAGGGCATCTAACCAGATCTGCTGGAATGCTGGCATCTCGGTAAAGCTGCCATTTAAATGAGAAGATGTAGAGTTTTACAAAGAGGTGACCAACACATACAGAATATTTTGTAAAATCTTTAAATGAATATTTTGTAAATAGGTACATTTAGCTACAACGTCCCGTTTCTCCCTATGTATGTTGACTTTAGGGGTGACTTATGGGACACTCTGCACTCTGTCAAATGAAATGTTTGCAATCAGGGTTCATCGCTTGAAAAGCCAGAGATACCCCCTGACCACAAGACAGGGACAGCCCAGAGACACCAGGGGCATAATCCTGCCCCCAGGCAAAATCCTCTCCCTCCTCTCTGGCCCTTCCTTTTCTGCATCCACTGCCTAATTTGCAGGGCAGAGACCTATGAAATGCTTTGCTCTGGGACCTCCTAACCTTTTTGGAAAAATTATATATTCCCTTCACACATTTTTAGATGAACATATCAAATTTTATTGCAAGTTTAAATAGTTAAAAAGGATATAACTTCTAGCACATTGACATGACTTTCGAAATTGTTAAATCACTCAGTTAAATGTATTGAATGCCTACTTTTATCTATTCAGAAAGCAAATGAACAACCTCTTTCCTAACAGAACCTTTTCAGCATTTATGTTTTTCTCCTTGACTCATGCTTCCATACTACGTTACCCACAGAATTTTATCTTAGCATGATATGCCCTTAAACTTGATAATCTTTTATTGAGCACTATATCATAATTCTTGGCAGCAAATGTATACTTATGTGAAAATTTAACATATTTGATTTTTACTAGATAAAACAGTCATTGTGGCAATTATTAACACAAAATTAATGTAGTTAAAATTCTTTTCACCATCAGAGTCTACATGTTAAGAAATATTCTGCATTGATTCATTATTACAGTTTATGTTAATACCTAATTGGGTACAATGAATAATTATAATGCAAAAATTTAAGATAAATCTTAAACATAAGAAAGGAAATTAGCCTTTTGTTTTTCAAAATGAGTTGATGTATCATGAATCAATATTGCTTATTGCCAGAATAAGGAAATATTTTGTGGAAGTTACCAGCAAAAAGGAAGAGAAGCCATTGAGCTGCTGAATCCATAAGAAAGTTGAAGTGAACAGGAGACATGTAGCCAAATTAAAAAGTGACAACAGATTTATAATACATAATAATCTACCGATGAAACCTGAAAGAAATGGTCCCCCATGAATTTGAGTAAATGTTTGTGAAAATATTCCCATATAACTTGACTTAATTTGAAACTATAATCTGACTCTTTCACCTCCTCCTGCTTGAAGTCAATGCCAAATATGCACTTGAGTCAGAGGCTCAATATTTGGGGTTGGCCCTCTGTTTGGTGTCCTGAAGGCCTTTCCTTTGGGAACAGTGCACCACAGTGAGATGTGACATGCTGGACAGGTAGACCTTCCTTTTGAAAAGTGTCTGTGGGTCATTTGCACAAGCTGGCATGGCACGCAAGCTAGCTCCACAGTGGTCAGTTTTAGGAAACAGGACACACAGAAACCAAAATCTGAGATTGATTCTCTTAAAATTAGCTGTGCCATGTGCTCACTGAGGACAGCTTGCTTTCCCCTACCAGTGGGGTAATGGCTATTGGACAGGTTCATCCTGCAAGAATGCTGAAAGGGACCTGCCCAGTATCCATTTCCTTCAAGCCTAAATGCTGAAGCTCTTCCTTTAACAGGCCAACCAGAGCAGTCTTCCTCTTCCAGGCACTCATTTTCTCTTCATCCACTCTCCCTGCACTCAGTCATCCAAACACAGGTCTCAATCTTAGGGACTTTAGACCTTGGTTTTGGATTTGCCACACAGTATGACGTATTCTGGTAACCTGAGTCCATCTAGATATAGCCTGTGGAACTGAGCGCCAGAGAATTCCTAAAGACCTTGTCTCTTGTAGGTGAAGTAGGGAGTACAGTCCTATCCTCTTACTCCCTGTTATCATTCTTGCCTTTTCCCCCACCTCCTCAAATCTCTTCAGTATCTAAAGGTAACCATACACAACAAACTGCCTAAGGCACCAACCAGAAAAGCCTCCTAAATATTCCTTCAGGTTGCTGAGCAGAGTGCATCTGCTCATAGCACAAAGGAGTCTCCAAAGCCCAGATTCTGGATGGAGAGATGGAGGAAGGGGAACATGGTTTCTCATGTGCATGGTCAGGATAAAAGCACAGAACTGGAGGATGCTGGGGACTCAAAGGCCAGCAGCTTGGTCATTAGGAACGAGCACCCTGCTTGTACTCCCCTCCCTCCCGCTGTTCTCCCCTTTCACTCATTCCTGCCACATCGGAATTGCCAGAGCAGAGGGGAAGAACCAGATTTGGAAAGGGGGAAAAAAGTAGGTGGTGACTCCTCAGTCTGCAGCTTTCCTCCCATAAGAAAGGGAGAAGGAAAGAGACTGGCCTTAGACAATATCTCTAAGCAAAACAAGATTTCTTTGGCAACCTTTCACCTTCTTCTCCAAATTTCTCTCATCCCACCCCCAACACTGCTTCTTCCCTCCTCCCTGCCTGGCTCTCAGTGGAGGTATTTTTAGGCTGAGGGGCCTACCCTCCTGGCAAGCAGAGAAGAGGAACGCCCAAGCACCTGGATCCCCTATGGTGACCTCGATTCAGGAATCTAGAGGTTCCTCCTTCTTCAAGTCTCAGCCTGACAATTCAAAAAATATGAACAACCTTCTGGATGTGGAACAAGCTGATCCTTTTGATCTGGAATGAACTATCTGGTGAATAATTCTATAGGTATAAAAGAATGCATACATCATAATTTTATCAAGTTGTAGTTTATAGCCTGCTTAATAAGGCCATTAGCCATATTACAACACCTTAGGCTTAACAAAGTCTTTAATGACTTCTGTGGACTAACAAAACATGTATCCAATGTGGTGTCAGGATTATTATCTTCATTGCACATAGGAAATACATAGTTTGCCCAAATTCACTCAGTCTACTGGCTAGTGGTGACCCAAGGGCAAAGGCCAAGGCTGCTCTGAGCCACTCCCAGGTAGCCTGTTTGTACTTGATCAACCCATAGCAAGGTTTTCCTTCTACCAGCGGGGTTTCTTCCACCCTTCTAACAGTAAAGGGTCATATACTAATATTTACTTTTGTTTTCCACCTATAAGCCTAAAAACTTTTTGAGAGCAGAGTCCTAGTCTGATCTGATCTTATTCATCTTTGGATGCCTCGTGGTATCTGACATTGTGGCTTATAGCAGGCACTTGGTAAATATTGCAGATTTGTGAAAATATGAGTAAATATCATCCTTTTATGAAACAAATAATTACATCTTGATTATCAGGCATCATTCCCCAATGCTCTATATCCTTAATGTATTCTGATGTGTAATATCAAGCTACTTGTAACAATTTTCAGGAATATACTCTGTGATAACTCTGGGTTATGTATAAAGTAGGTCTGTGGAAACATAAACAAAACAATAAAACGAAAACCAGTTCACATTACGAGGTCCCAAGAGTTCCCATCTTATTGATATTTTGTCTGTTTACCAACCAGAAGAACATGAAAGCTGATGGCATAAATAACCACCTACAACCTTCTTAGGGAAACTATGTTCACTGAAGTTTAAGGCCCGGATTCCTAACAAACACGATGCTCGTGAGTAGGCAGGGATTACCAATTTGAGATTAGACAATACAGGAAGCTAGATTAGTAGAGAATGTTAGCCACTGAAAAACGCACTGTGCCTGTTTTCAATGTACTTAGAATCTCTTGGGGTCAGGTAAACACACAGAAACAAGAACTACCAAGGCCTGTCTGGTGGCTTCCAAGGTTCACAGGAGGGCTTGGTCTGATCCTGGTCAGGGAAGATTGAAGAAGCAGTTGAGATCTGAGCTGGGACTTGGAAAATGTTTACAATTTGGGGAGGAAATGGGAGGTCTGTGAGGGAGGGCTAGGGTTAGGCACCCGGGAGGAATCTGGGGCCAGGAAGACGCTGACTTCCCCAAGTGATATTTTCTCACTGCCAAAGCCCTGCCTCTTTGTGATAGTCTTGAGTCCTGGCTCTCGTCTCACATTTACTGCCTCTGAGAACCACCATGTCCCAGAAGGTACAAATTAGCTATCTGTGGAAGCCTGTTGTTTAATATGATGTCTGTTCTCCTTTTCTCTCTTGGGAATAAAAGTGCTGGCCAACGGCATATAAGCAGAATAGTGTGTACCTTCTGGAAAACGTGCTTAAAAGGAAGTGGCTTATCTCACACTGCACTCTTCTTCTTCCCACTGTCTAGAATGCAGATGTGAAGGTGGAAGCTATTGCCCAGGATGACAGAGCGATAAGATTTACAAAGCATGAGTCGAAGACAATACAAGTTCCTGGGCAGCCCTGGACTACTCCCCCACTTCATTTTTAGGAGAAAGCAAAAAACCACTTTAATTTGTTTATTGTTTGTGGTCTTCGTTATTGTCTTTGACAGCTGGGCCTAGTGCCAATTGTATACTCTATGACTAGAGCTGACATCACACAAGAAAAATTAGTTTCATTAAATTAACAAAAAGAAAAATGATTGTACTACTTAAAAATTTTAAAAATGCAAATAGAAACCACGAAATGCCATTTTGTCTGCTAAATTCTTGTTTTTGTTTTTGTTTTTTGAGACAGAGTTTTACTTCGTCACGTTTGGTAGAATGCTGTGGCATTATAGCTCACAGCAACCTCAAACTTCTGGGCTTAAGCCATTCTCCTGCCTTTGCCTCCCAAGTAGCTAGTTCTACAGGCACCCGCCACAATGCCTGGCTATTTTTAGAGGCTGGGTCTCACTCTTTCTTGGGCTGGTCTTGAACCTGTGAGCTCAGGCTATCCACCCACTTTGGCCTCCCAGAGCTCTGGGATTATAGGCATGAGCCACCATGCCCAACCTTATCTGCTAAACTGTAAAAAAAGAAGGAAAAATGATAAAACTCTATGATAGTAAAGCTTCTGGGAAACAGGCAGGCTGATAAAAGTGTCATGAATTGGTATCAGTCTTCTAGAAAACACTGCCCACTTAAGTTACTTGCCTTAAATATATTTGCATATTATCAACCAGTGATTTAATTCTTGAAAGGAAGGAAAATATATTGTGATCAATGAACTAAAAAGTAAAAGATGATGCTGATAGAGTTATTTTAACAGCAGAAAACTCAAACTGCCTAAATGTGGCACTGTAGGGGAATAGTATGTAATGACATTTAAAATTGATGGAGAACCATCCAGTCATTTAAATAATATATGAGTATGACAAGTAGCACGAAATAACTTACAAACATATTTGTAAAATGTTAAATAAAATTTGAAAAACTCTAGAAAGCTGAATATGCCTTGGGATGGTGCCTGTCAAATTCTGCTAGGTACCCAGCTTTGTGAGCATCCAGTAAGAACTGAGTATCCACCTAGCGTCAATTTGCAATGAGCAGATCCGGTCTCTGCCTATGCCACCACCCTTGCAGAAACATTCCTTCTTCTTTTTTAAAGCTGTACAGGTTTTGGAATTGGAGATTTTGAGTTTTATAAGGTGGTTCCCAGTGGAACATCTCAGGTAAACAAAAGGGCTTTGAAGAATCTTAAGGTGCTGCACAGTGGCCAGACATGCCCAAAGTAGAGAAAGGCCAATCCCCAAAAGAATGATGGATGTGGTTTTGCAGCATGACAGTATAACTGGAAATTATAAAAGACCTATATTTTAAAGAGAGATTTTTCCAGTGGGGAAAAAAGAAAACTTTTAACCAGCTTAGAGTAAAAGTCTCTGAGATTTCATGAATTGCAAAATGGCCTTTGGGACCCCAACTTTTTTTGAGTAGAAACCAGGCTGAAAAGGCTATTCAGCTGCCAACATGGGTTATTTTTTATGGGAGAGGAAGTAGAGGAGCTGAGAGTGACGGAAAGCAAGGGCCTGGGAGTCACTCCCAGGAGCAGGACCCTCCCCTCAGAGCAGGGGGCCCTCTCTACACGTGGGCAGGATTCCAGAATTCTCATGAATTGGAGATTGCCATCTGTCTTCCTTTAATTCCCTTTTCAAAGGGAACTGTTTACTGTCGTTATCCTGTCCTGGTCTCACCCTTGTTTGATGAATGTGTGCAGAGCACATAACTCGTCTCTTTAGTTTACAGGTCTCTGAACCCAGAAGAGCCACAGCCAGGGAGCAGCACATCAGGAGCTTCAGAATCCTGGGCTTGATCCCTGAGATTACAGTGGAACAACCCTTGTACTGGCAGGCGCTCTGGGGGAGTCAGTATGTACTGCAGTGGAAGGACCACAGATGACTGGAATTAGAGTGAAGGCTGTAGTTTGCTTTGTAGTAACAACCCCCAGTGATTCACGACCTCAGGCCTTTCCTGTATTGAACCTGGACTTGACCAACAATGGGACATCAGCAAATGCGCTGTACTCAAAGACTTGGAGAAACACTTACTCGTTGGGGAGTGCCCTCTCTTCCCTTCCATGGAGTCCTTGCACCGCCACAGGAACAAGCTCGGGCAGGCTTATAGGACATGCGCTTTGTGCCCACCAAACACAAAAGGGACTGGCTAATGGGTAATTAGTTTGATGTGCACTGGACTTACAAATTCAAGTCTGTGAGGCTATGACCCTCATCTCTGGGTTGTTAACAAGCTCCCCTGGAAACTTTATTGCATGCTTTCTTTGCAGTGACCAGCCCTGCATATCAAAGGGTGTTGTCAAGTTACCAAAGTTCTTACTATACCCTTTTCCCAAGGCAACGTATGCCCTATTGCCTCAAACATAACCAAGGAAGATTGATGATTCTCTAACCTAGCTGCACATTAGAACCATCTAGGAAACCTGAAAAAACAAAACACAAAAAACTAATGCCTATATCCTATCACACGGCAATTAAATCTAAATCTCTGGGAGTAGGGTCTAGGTATTTTAAAAGTAGGTATTACAAAAAGAAAAAATCTTTTAAAAAGTATTTTAAAAGATTTCCAGGTGATTGGATGATGGCATGAGAGAAGACTCCAGAAGAGACAATGCAATCCCTCAGCCAACAGCTCATCAGGTTTCTGAGAAATGAGCAAAGGCAGAATCTCTCTAAATCTCCTCATTTTTATACATTCCGTGATTGATCTAAAGTGCTATTAACCCCAAAGATCAGTGTTAAGACTTGATGACTAATGGCTATTTCTGAGTCAAAAATGAAATAGCACTTATTTTCATAACATAATAAAAGTCAAGTGAACATTAAGTCAGGTCCCATGAATCAGCAGAATAGAATCACTCAAACAGAGCCTGAAGTCAAGTTAACTATGGAAATACATTTTGCTTAAGTTACCATATACGATTTCAAGATTTTGGTGAAAATGGTTAAACTAATAAAAAAGAAAAATCATAAATGAGTAAAGCCAGTGTGATATCTGGGGAGCTATGATAAATCCAGTCTGGTGGGGGGTGAGCTTTGTGCCAGCCAAACATGAAAGAATTGAAGGCCAAGTTGGACCACAGGCTGCCAGCTTACAGACCTCTGAGTCATAACAGAAATTCATTATAAGAGAGAAGCAAATATGAGTACAGAATTACAATAGATAAAGGAGCCAGAAGTTTTAAGGAAGGAAATATTTTAAAAGCTGAAGATTTATTTTGACATTCTAAAATTTAATTTTTAAGTTTTTTAAGCTTTTCATTTTGAAGTAATTTTACTTATAAATATGTTAAAAAATAGCAAAAAGCCATCCTGTGCACTCTTCTCCAAATGTTGACATCTAACGTGACCTCCAGACAATGATTAATATCAGGAAATTTTCTCTGATACAATACTATGATCTAGTCTGTATACTATATTAAAATATCATCAATTATCCTACAAATTACCTTATTTTCATTCAAAACCTAATCCAATATCACACTTTGTGGTTGATTGTTCTGTGTTTTTAGTTTTTCTTGATTTAGAGGAATTTTTCTTTATCATTCATGACCTTGACATTTTTGATGAGTGTTGGTCAGTTATTTTGTATGATAGTCTTCAATTTGGGTTTGTCTGATGTTTGTTCATTACTTAAATCCAAGTTATACATTTTTGGAACAAATACCAGAGGGTGACTCAGTATTCACCTTAGTGCATCATAACCAGAGACATATGATGATGATCTGTAACATTATAGTTGATCACTAGATTAAGGTGATGCTTATCGTGTTTCTCTGTTGTCACATTACTATTTTTCCCTTTCTAATTAATGTGGAACTTGTGGGAAGATATTTTGAGATTATGTAAATATTCTGTTTCTCATCATACTTTTGTCCACCAATTTTAGCATTTATTAATGAATCTTGCCTAAAGCAATTACTGTGGTGTTTGTCAAATGGTGACTTTCTAATTCCATTATTCCTTTTACATTTATTAGTTGGCATGCTGTTGGACTTTTTCTTCCTCCCATTTGTTCGTTCATTTGTTTATATCCGTCTAGTCTCATAGATTCTTGCTTTGACAGGTAAGAATCCATTACTAGCATTATTATTTTGTGACTCAGATTTTCCCAAATTTGACTATTGGGGATTCCTACAAGTAGGCTTCTAAGTCCTTTTGACATATCTCAAATATTTTTTTAAGTACTTCCTTATTTTTGCATCAGAAGACATTTTATGGCCATCTTATACTTTCCTTGTCTCAGACACACAATTAGCCATTTTCTCTAAGAAACCCTACCAACTTTTATTGGAGAGTGGTGTTCAGAAACCAAGATTTGTGGTTTCTATATTCAGAAACCAGGAGCAATTATTGTGCTCTTTGGTCCTGGTTGTTGTCGCTTCTAGGCTCACTCAGCAGATAAAACCAGGAAAATGTGTGAACACACTTTCATAAATCTATTTCTATATGTATCTATAAATTAACACCTTGGGTTAATGTTGATCGCTCCAATTCTATTACAACACAACAGAATTCAGTCCAGCCTTTCCCCTTTCTTTATTTATAACTCCATTCTCTGACCATGAGAAGCCTGACTCCCTTTCTTCATAATTTTTCAGGGATGCATAAAAAAAGGTGTACATAGTTTAAGAGATGCTATCAGCGTATTACTTATCTGGTTTTTTTTTTTGCAGTTTTTGGCCAGGGCCGGGTTTGAACCTGCCACATCTGGTGTATGGCGCCAGTACCCTACTCCTTTGAGCCACAGGCGCTGTCCACAGTGTATTACTTTTCAAAGCTGAACTGAATTATGATAGCAATGTGTAGTCTGTCATTCACTCAAAAGATGGCATTAATCAAATGAATGCTGGTATCATGATGCAACAGGCAGGGCTGTCCAAGAAAATGGTGGAAGCATGCTTATCGTTAGGGAGCACATGACCATTTTGAAGTGGTGTTTGAAATTTAAGAATGTTGTGGAAGTACAACCGTGGGTGAGTATCCACGAGAACTGCCAACACGCTCCGCAGTTACATGCATTCGTGGTAAGTTTGACATGCACAGTGCCGTGTGTGATGTGCACAAGGGAGATGGCACAGTTGAGTTTCCCCCACGTTCCCCTGACTTAACACCCTTGACTTCTACCTCCAGGAGACCTTGAAGGATGGGGTATATCATAGAAAACTGGCTACCCTGGTGGCACTTTGGGAAGAAATCGAAACAGCATGTGCAGTGATAGAGATGGACACTTGGGTCAATGTTGCTCAAACAGTTGCCATAATCAGAAGTATCTGGACATTGATGGTAATCACCTTGAGCACTTTTTGTAATTGCAAAAGTCAAATGTGACTTGTATTTATCTTTTGTTATTGGTATATGTTGAGTATTATAATTTTAATAGTTTTTTCCTTTCTTACAATATGTATACATTTTTTGGCACCCTCTGTCTTAACATATGTGCTTTTCTTCATGATAGCTTCATTCTTAAGTTCTTTCCGTCCTGCTAGCAAACTGTCTCCAGCAATTCCTATTTTACGTCACCATCTTCCGATTCTGAGGGAAGGGTAGAAAACCCCCCCAAATCTTTAATATCGACATTGCATACCAGAATGCCAGAGTCTTGACATTTACACATGAAGTGGTGTTTACCCCTTTGACTACCCAATACTTATATATGCTTACCTTCTCATACCTGCATTGTCAAAAATGCTCATCCCTACATGAAAGTACACCAGCTCTGCCTTATGGGTGCTACGAAATCTTATTTCAGACTGGATGTTGCTCTTTATGGTTGCATAAACTATGGCTGAAGCAAATTCATCGATCGCCAACACATTCACTATATAAGAGTGAAAAAGAACAGGGAGGACTTCAATTTAAAAATGTTAATTACAAAGAGGAAAACTGGGAAGGCACACACCCACGTGCACAGAGACCCACACGGGACGTTAGTCCAGACAAGCTATGATTCCCTGGGAAAGGGTGTTAGACTTGGGATGAGAATATGACATCTGCAGTCGAATCAGGGTGAAGCTGGGGGTTCCGACCCAGAGATGCCGATGTTGAGCATAGCCTCTCTTTCTCTTGGCAGCAGGGTCTGATAACGCTTGCATAGTGCCGGAGTAGCTAAGCCAGCCAACCCTGCAGCCTCCGGTTTTCATCTCCGGGAGACTCTTCTTTGTTCATTACTTCCACGGCCGTATCTAGGGAGTTTCTTCTCTTTTTAGGGGCTGTATAACGTTAGCATCCCCTGTTCTGGGTGTGTGACTTTAAAATACTAGAGACTGGGGCAATGCCTGTGGCTCAAAGGAGTAGGGCGCCGGCCCCATATGCCAGAGGTGGCAAGTTCAAACCCAGCCCTGGCCAAAAAACTGCAAAGAAAAAAAAAATACTAGAGACTGTGCTAGGATTTAAGCAGTCATACCCTATGGATATCCAGGCTTGAGATTTCTTTACAATATAGTGCTTTTAAAAATGTAGTTATTATCAGAATATTTGACAATTGTCTTGCATGGGCTAGAAACCATGGAGAGAGCCTGTCTCTGGTCACCATATTTGAGCCTAGACATTCCTACTGTCTGACAACAGGCTTGTGTTATAGATGCAATATTTCCTGCAGTCTTGGTGTAATGGTTGCTACCTTTACATTGGTTGCTTCTGAAAGTTTCTGACGATCACTGAACATGATGATTCACTCCCTGACACCATTTCTGTCACAGCCGCTCTTGTTTGCTTTGTCAGGTGGAGACTGTTTAGTAGTGAGTATTTGGCAGTGGCCTGAGGGCTCAGGTTTGTCTCTCACCCTCATTTTACTTCCTGTATTTACGTGTATAAACCTGAACTTGGAGTAGATCACTGGGTATTTGCAGCGCTGCTGGATTCCAGTCATTTTGGACTGTGGTTCATGCAAAGAAGGTCTTGCCAAGTAAGGCCATACTTTTTTCTTCTTTGCTTTCAGATGAGTTGCTCCATCTTCAGATTGTATCTTTATTGTAGAAGACAATAAAGTCTTGAGATTTACCCCCATTGGACTGTTTCAGTTACATGGCCTCCCTTAACCAATGAGAAGTTGAATACCTTTGGCTTGAGACAACCAGTGGCCATTTCATGGATGGTATGTGAGAATGATAGACCTCTAATTACCAACAGTGTAAACTGAAAAGGGATAAGTATATTCTGGTTGATAACTACCAATATTCATTACTCATTACTTTCAAAAAGAAAGCCTGATTTTGTAATCCAAAATGCTGAGGTTTTCTTCCATTTTCTCTGATACCCTTTGCAGGTGTATTGCCTGAATCCCAATAGGACAGTACTTTTCACCTCATTACCTCTCTTCAGACAAGTCTGCATATTAGGGCTTATTTTATATTTTATTGCATCTTATTCTTGGAACCAAATTCCATATCAGTTAGAGAATTTTTGGCTGCAAGAAACGGAAGACCTGGTTCAAATTAGCACAAGTAATAAAGAAATGTATTTTCATTTACATTGAAGTTCAAAGATAAAGCATGCATCTGTGTCAGCTTGCTTCTGATTTGGACTCATTTAGCTGCACCCTTCTCTTCATGTCAGCTTTATTCTTTTTTTTTTTGCAGTTTTTGGCTGGGGCTGGGTTTGAACCCTCCACCTCTGGTATATTGGGCCAGTGCCCTACTCCTTTGAGCCACAGGAGCTGTCCCATGTCAGCTTCATTCTTAAGCTCTTTCCACCTGGCTAGCAAACTGGCCCCAGCAATTCCTGTTTTACATCCTTATCCTCTGATTCTGAAAGGAAGAGTAGAAAAACATAAAAAAAAATTGATACCAACATTGCATAGCATAAGGGAGAGTCTTGAGATTTACCCCATTGGACTGTTTCAGTTACTTGGCCTCTCTTAACCAATGGGAAGCTGAATAGCTTCAGCCAACCGGTGGCCGTTCCATGGGTGGTATGTGGGAATGAATGGCAGACCTCTAATTACAAACAGGGTAACACTGAAAAAAGTTAAGTGTATTCTGGGTGACAACTACCAATATTCATTACTCATGGCTATCAGCCTTTTAAAAATAGCATATATTATTTATATGTTTCTATTTGAAGAATCTAAAGTTCCATGAGAACAGAAATCTTCTCTGTATTAGTCATTTCACTCGTAGTCAGTGCCTGGCATTCAATAAATATTTGATGAATGAATGAATGAATACATCGTGTTTATCCTAAACTTCTGAGACCTTCCAGCATAATGTCCCAAACATCCAGAGCATGAATACTTCATTTGAGATGCTTGGACTTAAAGCTTCACAGCTGGTAAGAAGATGGCCAAAACCTGAACTCAGGCTTGCTGGCTCCACAGACTGTGCATTTCCAACTATTCCAAGCTGCTCTGAAATGTTAAAATAAGCCCTCAGAGTTTTAGCACAGCTGTGTTCAGAATCCATGTAGGAAATAGATAACACATTCTGGCAACTAGTGTCCAAATAGTAATTTAGAAGATTAACAAGAGCCTAAAACTGGCATAAACTGATAATTGCTTTTCTGATCTGGAGCTATCAACATGCTCCAAGTTAAAATAATATCCTCCCTGATATAGGATATGAAAAAATGGGATTGAGTTGAGTGGTTGCTGGTCTAGCTTCTCGTTTTGCTATGGTGATGATAAAAGCACGTCTGTGGAAAAGAAACTCTTTTAATCTGATAATCTAGCGGAGAGATCTAACCAACAGAGAAAAGAACAAGCATTAACTGATTGCTCACTGTGAGCGGGGTCCTGCATTCATTCATTTATACCTTCTCATTTGTATCCATTCATTGAATTTTTCTGACTACCTTCTGTGTGGCAGGCATTGTGCTCGGGGCCAGAGGTACAGCTTGTAGTCCAGGCTAGGAAGACATCATAGAGCATTCATTGAGATAAAAACGCTCAAGTCACAAAGATTTGAGTTCCAATGCTACCTTTGCTGTAGCCTGTTAACTTATCTGTCTCATTTTCTTCATTTCATGAAATGGTTCTTTATCTCACATACAGTTCTCTTGGGAGGCGTAAGTGAAAGAACGGAGTTGTTGCACTTGTTGTGTCTAGTATAGGGTCTGGCAGGTAGTATTAATAGTTAGTCAATTAAATGTTACTTATATTACTAATTGCTTACAGTAAAGTAAACAAGCATAAGTCTAAGCATAAGTCTTGATGACAACTTTCCTCAAAATGCTCTATGCGTTATCTTTCCCATTTTAAAAACAAGGAAATTGGGAATTTCAATAGTTCACTCAGGCCTCAATTAATGAATCAGTCCAAAGATATGTGAGGCTGAAGCCCATGTTCTCACCAATTATTTAGATGAGAAATTGAGAAACAGGGCTTCTAGCCCTGATTTTAGACCAGTGGTTCCCAAACTTAGAAAAAAAACTTTTATAAAGCTCCACATGCCAGGACCTGCTCCAACTCACTTAGGTTAGAGTATGAGGATCAAGTCCTGAACATTAGATATTTTCACAATTTCCTCAGGAAATTCTGAGAGACAGCCCAGTCTGAGAACCACTGCTCAAGACTGTTAGCCTCAATAGTCTGATCTTTCCACATATGGCAGCAATCGCCAGAACGAGACCACTGCTGGTAGAAATGGGGATGCTCCAGGGCTTTCCTCCACTGGGGTACACGGTCCCCACTGCACATTTTGGGGAAAGACCAGCACATGTGCTGCTCCCTTTGGTGAAGGTCTTTCCCCTACGGTTATGAGACACACTAGCGTACCCTCATGGCACCTCTGGCATTGCATAAGTGCTGTGCAGGACAGTGGTGAATCCAGCCTCTGTCCTCAATGTTGAATTGACTGATCAACCCCATCCTGCACACACAGAGGAAGGAGCAGCTTGGGAAATATCCCAAACAAATGCAGCTGTTCTTTGTTTCTGGAGAGGATGCCAATAACTTTTTGTTCCTTGGGGTTCAAGAATGAAAATGTGTGCATAGCTATAAAAACAAACAAACCCACAGAGATTTTGGTCCTACTAACCAATATGTCACCCAGACACTTAGTTAAACTTACTAAATAATAACATATATTCTGGTCCATAATCTACCATAGACTTCATGTTGAGATGTTCCACAAGGGGAAGAAGATAGTTCATCAGGTCCCAGATGCCCTCTGGGACAGCTCAGGTTCTCAGAGGTCCAAGTTCCAGCAGCTCCTTCCACTGGGATTTCAGGAGCTCATTCCAGAGTCTGGTCCATGTAAATCCAAGCTGCCTACTCTCTGATCTGCTCCTCATAACAGTTCTGAGTGATGATGGTCAGGTATCACTATCCCCATTTTACAGAGTTGGAAACAGCCTTAGAAAGGTTCCCTGACTTGCGCAAGGGGTAAAGCATGCGTAACCTCCACGCAAGCATACGTTTCTGGACTCTCAATCCCCAAGGTATTCAACTGAGTCAGAAGGGAATAGTACTACTCAGGACATTCTAGGCTAGAAGCCACCCAACCAATCAGCCATACAAAAGCATATTTTGATGATTTGTTACTGACACATTAAGGCTTTAACTATTCAGTCCTCTCTGGGATCCAAGGAGAATGACCATGAGGCCAGAAGGTAGGACCCAGACCGTGGTGGGCTCTGCTCTTACAGCTTGTTACCCAGCCCTGCCTCAGGTGGAGGCAGAGCCGAGCCTGCTGGTATCCAGACCCTGGTATAGGTGCACAGCCCCATGATGTTCAGTTATAGCAGTGATTTTCAAGGCACACTGGTGTGTTGTGAGAGAACCTTAGGTGTGTCATGAAAATTTTTAAACACCATTAGTTAAATTATTTTCAAAAGAAGTTCAAAGTACACTAAGTATATTCTTTTTTTACTCTTTTTTTTTTAATCAACATAATTTAAGTGTGCCACAGAGGTTCAAGTGATAAAAATGCTTGAAAAATAATGAGTTAGGGGCTGAGACCTCATGAAAGGGCAGCTAAGGAAGAGCGATTCTAGGCATGAACAGGTGTGAGAACTCTCTAGGCCAACATTGTCCACACAGGTAAAAGTTTTCTAGTAGTTATAAAGAGTCAAAATAAACTGGTGAGATTAACTTTAATAATGTATTTCATTTAACTATATATATTTGAAGTATTTCAATATGTAACACATATATAAAAATTTAGTAATTAGATAGCTCATATTCCTTTTTCTCTTGGTACTCAGTCTTCAAAATCTTGTGTGCATTTTATACTTATCAGCATATCTCAGTTCAAATTACCATATTTCAAGTGCTCAGTAGCTACATGTGGTTAGTATCTTATTGCAACAGTCCCCAACATTTTTTGGCAGCAGGGACTAGTTTCATGGAAGACAATTTTTCTGTGTGTCTGGGGTGGGGATGGTTTGGAGATGATTCAAGTGCATTACTTCTCCACCTCAGGTCTTCAGGCATAGTCTCCTAAGAAGCTAGATTCCTCACAGGTATAGTTCACAGCAGGCTTGGCACTTCTCCGAGAATCTAATGCCACTGCTGATCCTATAGGAGGCAGAGCTCAGGCAGTGATGGGAGTGATGGGGAGCAGCTATAAACACAGAGGAAGCTTTGCTTACCTGTCTGTCACTCACTTCCTACTGTGCAGCCTGGTCCCTAACAGGCCATAAACTGGTACTGGTATACAGACCAGATCATCATAACACAACTATGAGAGTTAATGTTTATAAATATATCATAGATATACAATTTACTGAGGTTTCTCATTATTTAGGGTTTAACTTTCAGCAAGCTAGTTTCTGATTTAAAGTGAAGAATAAAGTTTGGGTTGGTAAGGCAGTAGGGGTTTCATTGGGCACTGTTATAACATTTCCAAAAACAGTGTTTGGCTCTAGGAGAACAAGGATGAGTAGAAAGAATGTGGAGTCTTCTCCGGAAGAATTGGAGAATCCGGAATTCTCCAAGTGGAGATGTTTAAGAGAAGGATAGCTATTCATCTATCTAAAATACTGAGAGTGCAGTTCTAATGATGAGCTCTTAAGGATACAGGGAAGGATACTGAAAAATTGGAGATCAGGAGTAAAAAGTGAGTAGGTGAACTCCTCTTGTGAGCTATGTGACTCCTATGTGTTGTGTGTGATATGAGAAATACATACATGCTAGATAGAACTTTAAGAATTTAGTAGACTTACACATTAAAGAACTGCCTTTGGATTGGTTCCCCCAAGGTTTTCTACCAACAGAAGGATTGGGGTTTGTTTCAGCCCATATAGCCTATGGCTAGGAGTGAGAGTTATAAGAAATACCTCTATAGCTCAATAATGGAACACCTGGCATGGAGAGGGATTTAGCTCTCCTAACAAGCATGAGAGCTTGTGAGATGAGAGTAGTGGTGAATTGGCTGTCTCTACACCTGTGGTGTTGAGCGGCACCAGATCAGCCTTATGTTAGGCTGGAGGAGAAGGCAGTCAAGGAGCATGCGCATTCTATCACAGACTCACCTACTCTGACTCTGTCTTCTCTCCTGCCTGCAGAACGCCAAGCACAGCATCTCTCTGTTGAAGATTACCAAGCTCTGCTAAAGATTAAGATCTATCTATTCTCTAAGACTCACTCTCTCCAGCTAAAGTAGACAGCCCTCAGGCACTTATGAGAAACTTTACCTGAGCAAGGTAACTTAGCAGTCCACGTCCAGAACCTAGTTAAGCCAGGTCCAGTCCTGGGCCCTGGCAAGTGGTGTCAGGAGTGGGATGTGACAGGGTTTAAGTTGTTTATTTAGGCTAGGCACCTGTAGCTTAGTAGTTAGGATGCCGGTCACATACACTGAGGCTGGCAGGTTTGAACCTGGCCCTGGCCTGCTAAACAACAATGACAACTACAACAAAAAAATAGTCCAGTATTATGGCAAGCACCTGTAGTTCCAGTTACTTGGGAGGCTGAGGCAAGAAAATCGCTTAAGCCCAAGAGTTTGAGGTTGCTGTGAGCTGTGATGCCACAGTACTCTACCAAGGGTGACATAGTGAGACTCTGTCTCAAAAAAACAACAAAAAAAATAAGTTGTTTATTTGGGAGGTGATCTCAGGAAATGTGATAAAGGAGTGGAGCTGAGACAGTGAGGGGAGATACATCAAAACCAGATGCTTACTGAGCAGGGGTGGGGAGTGTTACCGCTATAGGCACTGGGGATCTACTTAGACACCCAGTGATGCCTCAGAATCACTCAGTGAGGGGTGAGGGAGCTATTTATCCTTCACCACCCATTCCTCACTGATTAAGGGTCTCTACTGGAGTGTAAACTCCCAACACTTCTGACCTGCCCTGCATTTTAATTGGCTCCTGCTGCCAGCAAATGCCCTGAGGAAGAGAAGAAATAGACAGGAAGCCTTGGGTGTACATGGGAATTATCACAGGCCATTCTAGGGTAAGCCAAGAAGATATGATGTGTGCTCCACATTGTCTACAACACTGATTAACAGTCCTAAGTCCTTATCATGGTACCAGACATTGTTTTAAGCACCTCATATGTGTTAACTCACTTAGTCCTTATGACAAGTCTATAAAGTGGGTACCTAACACTAAAAAAGAGGAAATTGTGGCAAGGAGAGGTTATGTGATTTGCTCAAGGTCATGTAATTAGAAAGAGACAGAATCAGACTATGCTTTAGGTATGAAATAGCATGGATTCTATTAAAACCTGAATCTGCCTTTCTGAGAAAGGTTTCCTGGTCATATTTTACATATATCAAATCTTATGTTTCAACAGAAAACTCACCTTTCAAAGTCTCAGTTTTCCATTGCGGACATCTACCTAGTTCTTAACAGCAAATTCTCTGTAGGGTAAGTGGGAGGATAAAGCTCTTCAAAATCAGAGATAGACTAGGTAGGGTCGTGAAAGGTAGAGGCTTGCTTAAGAAGAGCGAAGGTGGTAATGGCAGAAAACAAAGGAGTATTTTACATGCCAAGGACCAAGACTGTGCAAGCCCCCCAATTTTTTATGAACTCATGGTGTACCTTGCCTTCTCTCCCTGTGTCTCTGCGCTGGTAACTGAATAATGAGTGGGCTGGACCCCACAGGGGATGCTCCCCAAACTAGATATTCTTCCATCCCCTGACATCTGTCTGACTTTCTCTGCTGGGTCTCTCTTCCCCACACCCACAGAGTGTCTCAGGCAGACCCTCACTCTTCCTTCCACCATTACAGATGAAGCACGTATCATTTCTAGGGATTGACCAGTTCAGCGCATCTAACTACAAACTTCTGTCACGCATGGGTTTCAAAGCTCCTCTGCTGCCCTGGGTCAGGCTCAGATCCTTGCAGGAGGGAAGGGGGCAGGGCATCCATTGGTTCCTTATTCACACAGTGACACCCTCTCCTCACTCCTGCTGCTGCTTTAATCCTCCAGAAGCAGGGCAGGGGGAGGGAGAGAGGTGACCAGGCAGAGAGCCACGCCGACTTTTAACAATGAATTTTACTAACCCAACATTGCATTATTGCAGTATGGTCTGGGTACCATGTACGTGGCAAATCCTCATTTTTCCTTTCACCCATCCTTTTGGTTGGCTCTTTGGAGGCCTCCTTGAAGGGACCTGTCCCTGAGAAGAGCACTATCTCCTAGCTGACCACCCAAGACTCCCTCAGCTTCCACCTGACAGTTTCCCAGCAGTCTCTTTCTGTCAGGTTGTCTTGTCCTTGCTGACAGGACCTGTGGGCGTGGGGCTCTTTCAAGGCAACCAGAGACTGCTGTCACATTAGGAGTCCTCCCTGAGCCATGAACGACAGTCATCCTGCTCCTCAAGGGAAATGCTGCATACTTCATTCTCCAAACCCTCCCACTGGGGTTAGTTTCACCAGCGTTTCTCCCTGGGATTTTTGCAGGCTCTGTGCTCTCCCAACTCTTGGAAATAATCTGTTGAACTTGCCTAAGAATTCTCTCTGATCCCATGACAGCCTTGGGTTTCTGCAGTTGGGCAAGCAACCTATTTGGGGGATAAGTGTACAAAGTTTAGATTTATTCTCCCCTGCTGGCCAACACCTCCATACTCCCCGCCCCTCCCCACCACCATCACACACCTAATTTGAGAAAAGGAGGGGAGGGCATCTTCTGTGTTGGAGAAACCTCCTTCCCTACCCTTCCTTCAGCATTGTTACTGACTTTGTTATGTGGAGATGAACCATAAAAGTGGTTCCGACTTCTTAGCAAGTCCTGCAGAAGGTCTAACACCTACCACCCTCAGCCTTGGAGCCTGAATCAAGGCCAGGACCTGCCTCATGTAACATCCTGTGACAGAGTCAGAGAGATGCCACCTCTCTAGGCCGGCTCAAGTCCACTCCTGATTAGATGCACTGAAAGTCCTCATATTGCCTCATGGTCTCTTCCAACATTTGGTTTTAATATTCAGAAACCTCATCGCTGTTTTCTCCAGCCATAGGATAATTCCTAAATTTCTTAATGCTGGGGGATGTAACACAGCCACACACAAACCTCCTCCCCTTCTCTTTCTCTGCCCCCTCTCCTCCTAAGACAAAGACATAGGGATCTGGCTAGTCCACCCCCTGAGAAGTTTGTACTGAAAGACCTTAACTTGACCCTTAAGCTGTGGAATTCACCTACCCTCTACTGCCCAGTATAAAGGTGGTCTCTAAGTGCCCAGCTTTGCACTGTCCAGGCAGGTCACCCTCCCCTTTCAATAATCCTGGCCTGAACATCTCTGTGGCCTCATCTCTGGGCACCATCGTGTAAGCTTTTCACTTAGGAAATGGGAAAAATAATTTACCTTCTTTTAAACAAATAAAACCAGCTAGGTAAATACCAAAAAGTAGTTCAAGTGCCTTATTTAGCTCCACCAATTACAAGTTATTCAACAGTGAAGACATCAAAGTATGTCTTAATAAAAGTATGTTCAGACTACTTTGAAAGCAATGCCCCCCTCCACCACTGCTCAGCCACAAGGAACTTGAAATTAAGTTGAGTTCTCACACTAAAGGATTTCCGTTTCCACCCTTGAGAAGAGAGAGGGAGGGCAGTACCATAAGAATATATTTTCAAAGTCTAATGAAACTTCAAGTTCAAAGACATATAAATCTCTCTGATGTGTAGAAATATGTATCAGAGAGAGCTATAAGCCATTCTTTCTGTCATTTCTTTTCCTTCTTACAGAGAATTTGTGTGAATCATCATAGCTATAAAACTATATGACTGAACACTGATAATTACATGACTTTTAACTGGAAACGAACAATGGCTTTAGTTCCCTGGCAGAGCTGTCCTACTTAGCCATAGATTTTCTGTCAACGTGCAGCCAAGGGGGTTTGATTTTCTGTCTCCAAGGAAGACTCAGCACGGTTACCAACAGGGCTCAGAGGGTGCAGCGTTCCCAGAATCCCTGTTCATACTGGGCTGCTTCCGGGATGGGGGACAGCTCTTTCTAGAGCTGGCAGTGCCCCAGCCTCCCAGAGCTGTCTCCCTTTGGTGGTGGCAGGATATCCAGGCATATAAGGACAAACTTTTTCCCCTTCTGCTGTCACATGACATCGATTGTCACAAGAAGTGCCAGAGTACAGGAGATTGGTTTAATAACTGTGATTTAGTCTTTGCCCTCCAATTAAAAATAATGTGCCTTGAAATTACAACATGTTCCTTTCATAACATTTAATAGAATATTTATGGGACAGCAGTACAGTGTCTCCCTTCCAAATGCCTTCCCCTGTTTAAAGCCATGGAGCTAAAGCGTTCCCCTAAATGGGATTTGCCTCAGGTCACATAACCAGTTCCTTTTAGGGTCAGGACTGATAGCCAGGTTTCCTAATGCTCAGAGTCCTGCTGCCTTAGTCAAGGAGACAAATGTTGCACACCATTTTTTTTTAAGGAAGGGGTTATCTTTTTCTGATTATAGAAGTAATTTGTGTTTATCACAGAAAACTGGAAAAACACAGAAAACACGAAGAAAAGAAAAATCACCCAAAGAAAAACATGATGACTGATGACCATTACTATTTGGATGCATAGTCTTACTTGTACTTGTTTCTTTAAAAAGAGTTTCATACTATACATACTGTTTGTAATGAATTTTTAAAATATTTTAATCCCAATTATAAAAGTAATACAATTTTATTGTAGAAAAAAAAAAACCACAATCATAAAGAACATCAAACACACCCTATAGTCCCACCCACTAAGAAGTAACCACTATACAGCAATGTCATTGAATTTGACATTTAGAAAGCCCTAAAGTTGCAACACGCCTTTCAGGAAAGAGAGAGAAGCCGGTACTCTGCCATTATCTTCATTGAGAAGGGCTACACGGTCTAGCATGTCTTTTGGTTTCATTTTCCCCATTTGTAAATGCAGGCAAGAGTTTCAAATTAGGCTTACATGAATATTTTCAGGATCAACGACATGATATTGGATGGGAGTTTTAAATGTTCTGAACAAAATCTATAATCCCCTAGAAACAAGCTCATTCAGTTTGGCTTCCTCCTCGACAGGCCTGACCACAAGGGATTGGGGTCACATGAAAATAGTAGAAGGTGGTCTAGGCAAAGATACACAAGCTCTCTTTATCTAGGCCAGTGAATGGAAGGGGATGACAAAGCAGAGGGGAGTGTGGAACCTCATTAAAGCTGAAATCCCCTAAGCCATGTCCAAGTGCAGGTGCTAAAGGCTTTGGGAGTGTAGACAGCCCTCGCTCTAGGCTAGAGCATTTGTACTCATAAAGAAAAAAGTACCTTAAAAATGTCTCTTCACCCTGTGTCTGCACTCACAGTCCTTTCTGTCACCCGCTCCCTCCACACCTTGTCACTCAGCCAACTCCTCAACGCAACTCCTTCCACTGTTGTGAATAAGCTCTTACTAATTTCCAGGACTTCCCACATGTTGTGTCTCTTTCTGCAAATACTTTTGCACACCCTTCTTTACCCGATAACGTCTTTACCTGGCTGACTCATTGGCTTAAACATCTCCTGTGCCTTGGAGGTTTCCCTAAACCTAAATTAGGTCCCCCCACATTTCCCTTATTCATTCATTTGTTTGGTAAATGTTTGAACAATTGCAACCAGCTTGTAGGCTCTGTCCTAGCACTGGAGAGAGAGCACTGCTCAAAATAGACAAAGTACAGGCTCTCCTGAAGCTTACATACTAATAGAGGAGACAGATAACGAACACTATCAACAACAAACAAAGATATGCCAGAATTTCAGATTGGGGCAAGCACTACGGAAAAAAAAAAAATCAGGCCAGGAGCCATGGCTCACACTTGTAATCCTAGCACTCTGGGAGACCATGTTTAGAGGATCCCTTGAGCCCAGGAGTTTGAGGTTGCTGTGAGCTAGGCTGATGACCCAGCATTCTAGCCTGGGCAACAGAGTGAGACTATATCTCAAATAAATAAATAAATAAATAAATAAAAATAAACAATAAAACAGAGTCTTGAGTAAGACTAGCCAAGTGCTTAGGCTGCTGTTTTGGATCATGTTTTCACCAAACTGTTTAACATGCCGTCATGGCATTTTCTTAGTTATTGTATTTGTATTGTTATTTGTATTTTTAATACATTTGTATTTTGCATTTAGTAAGTTTCGCCTGTACCCTTTTGCTGGGGATGATCTTAGGAGTGAATATGAAGTGTGAAGTATATGTGACCAATTGTCCGTGGTTTCCCTAAAATGCAGAGATTTCCTGGGACTCAGGAC
>CAUYRH010082115.1:0-15769 GCA_963574655.1 Perodicticus potto
CGCCTGTAGTCCCAGCTACTTGGGAGGTGGAGGCAAGAGACTCGCTTCAGCCCAGGAATTGGAGGTTGCTGTGAGCTGTGATGCCACAGCACTCTATCCAGGGTGACAGCTTGAGGCTCTGTCTCAAAAAAAAAAAAAAAACTTATGCATCATGATCAAGTGGGTTTTATGCCAGGGATTCAAGGCTTATTCAACATGCATAAGTCCATAAATGTAATTCACCACATAAATAAAATAAAAAACAAAGACCCTATGATTTTCTGAATTGATGCAGAAAAAGCATTTAACAAAATCCAGCATCTTTTTCTGAGAAGAACACTTAAGAAAAATAGGCATAGCTGGGACATTTCTTAAGCAGACAGAAGCCATCTACAACAAACCCACAGCCAATATCATACTAAAAGGAGTAAAACTGAAAGCCTTTCCACTTAGAAGTGGAAAAAGACAAGGATGCCCATTGTCACCACCGCTATTCAGCATAGTGTTAGAAGTCCTAGCCATTGCAATTAGGCAAGAAAAGGAGATCAAGTGTATTCAAATGGGGACAGAAGAGGTCAAACTCTTGCTCTTCACAGATCAGATGATCTTGCATCTGAAAAATTCCAAGGACTCAACTAAAAAGCTCTTAGAAATTATTTTTAAAAATACAGTAATATCTCAGGATACAAAACAATGCCCATGAATTAGTAGCCTTCACATATAACAATAACAGTCAAGATGAGAATAAAATCAAAGACACAATACTCTTCACAGCTCCAAAGAAAATGAAATATTTGGGAATATATTTAGCAAAGGATGTGAAGGATCTCTATAAAGAGAACTATGAAACCCTGAGAAAAGAAATAGCAGAAGATGTTAACAAATGGAAGGACATGCCCTATTCATGGCTATAAAGAATCACTATTGTTAAAATGTCCATACCACCCAAAACAATCTACAGATTTAGTGGAAACTTCAATAAAAAGCACCAGTGTCATACTTTGAAGAACTTGAAAAAATGTACTTTAATTAATATGGAACCAGAAAAAAACCTTGAATAGCCAACGCAATTTTAAGAAATAAAAACATATCTGGAGGCATCACATTACCAGATGTCAGGTTATGCTACAAGTCTATGGTGATCAAAAAAGCATAGTACTAGCACAAAAACAGAGAGGTAGATGTTTGGAACAGAATAGAGAACCAAGAGATGAATCCAGCTACTTATCGTCACTTCATCTTTGACAAGCCAATTGAAAACATTCAGTGGGGAAAACACTCCCTATTTAACAAATGGTGCTGGGTGAACTGGCTGGCCACCTGTAGAAGACTGAAACTGGACCCACACCTCTCACCATTAACTAAGGTAGACTCTCACTGGATTAAAGATTAAACTTAAGAAATGAAACTATTAAAATATTAGAAAAAAGTGCAGGGAAAACTCTTGAAGTATTCAGCTTAGGTGAATACTTTATGAGGAGGACTCCCCAGGCAATTGAAGCAGTATCAAAAACACACTACTGGGACCTGATAAAACTAAAAAGCTCCTGTACAGCCAAGAACACAGTAAGTATAGCAAGCAGGCAGCCCTCAGAGTGGGAGAAAATATTTGCAGGTTATGCCTCCGTCAAAGGTTTAATAACCAGAATCCACAGAGAACTCAAACGTTTTAGCAAGAAAAGAACAAGAACATCTCAGGGTAGGCAAAGGACTTGAAGAGAAACTTCTCTAAAGAAGATAGGCACATGGCCTACAGACACATGAAAAAATGCTCACCATCCTTAATCATCAGAGAAAAGCAAATCAAAACTACCTTGAGATACCACCTAACTCCAGTAAGATTAGCCCACATGACAAAATCCCAAAACCAGAGATGTTGGCATGGATGTGGAGAAAAGGGAACACTTCTACACTGCTGGTGGGAATGCACACTAATACGTTCCTCATGGAAGGATGTTTGGAGAGTACTTAGAGATCTAAAAATAGACCTGCCATTCTATCCTATAATTCCTTTACTAGGTATATACCCAGAAGTCCAAAAATCACATTATAACAAAGACATTTGTACCAGAATGTTTATTGCAGCCCAATTCATAATTGCTAAGTCATAGAAGAAGCCCAAGTGCCCATCGACCCATGAATGGATTAATAAATTGTGGTACATGTATACCATGGAATACTATGGAGCTTTCTGTTTTTTATACGAGTAATCTAGTTATAAATTCTGTTGGGTCTACCTTCACATATAAGCTGAATCCAACCACTTCTCATCACTCCTGGTGCTGTCCTCCTGGATCAAAACATTGTCATCTATGACTGGGCTGTTGGGTTAGCCCCACAGTGGAATTTCTGTGACTCTTACCCTCATGACAGTGCTTCATATGGTAGCTAGAGTGATGCTCCCAGATCCACATTAAGTCTCGTTTCTCCTTTGATCCGACCCTTCCAAGGTTTTCAGTCTATTTCAGAGCCCTTCGTGGGTATTCCCCAAACGTCTTATCCTCATTTCCTGCCACGGTTTCCCTGGCCCACTTTCTCCTGCCCTTTCCTGCATGCACAAGTTTCATCTCATTTCTTCTGGGTCCCTTTCTGAATGCCAACATAGGCTTTCTCTTTTCAATGTGAACCTCCCTGCCTGATGTATTATTATTAACCCCTTGGATTTACATCTCCCCTAAAGGAGAATACTCTCTATAAAAGCAGGAATATAGCTGCTTTTGTTGCTCATTCTAAATCCCCCGTGCCTCATGCCCGTAATTGTTGCTAGATTATTTTCTGAATTACAAATGAGTCAACAACCTAAGCCTTTCCCTCCCATTTGCTTCACTGGCTTGAAGTAACTCCTGCCCTTGAAAATTAAGGATGAGTTTCCAATAAGCCTAACATTTTAAACATTTATTACAGTGCCACTACTGCCACACTGTCCCCAGGGAATATAAGACAGACCTCATTCCCTTTACCTAATCAGTGTTTTGAAGGATTAAGAGTTAAGCTCAAAACTTAAACTCAAAGTGTAAGCAGAACTTGACAAGCCCCTATAATTGATTTTGGACAATTTTCAGTCTAAAGATTCAACATGTTAATATTTTCCAAAGGTTCTATTAACTTCTCCATTAATACAACTTTTTGGTCTTCATTGCCAAACTTTGTGGCCTAAATAACTTGACCCTATTATTCTTCTTTAAGGCTTGCAAAAGTACTTGAGATTAGACCAGTTTCAATTTCAAATTTTCTGTTTTCTCATGATTTACATTCTTTCCTCTTTCCAATATGAATTTAAAAGAGAAAGCAAAGCTGGTCACAGAAGTCTAAAAACTACCTGCAAATTTTGCTTTTAGGTAACATTTACATGGGATATGGTAAAATTTCACTTAAATGTGATTTAATGGCGGATGGGCTCTCCTCTGTTCCCTACATTGTAATTGTGTTGCCTCAATTACACCATCAATTCTCTGAGTCTGGGTCTCATTTTCCTCATTCGGAAGTTGCAACATTATAGCAGCACAGCCATGGGGTGGGGGTTATGAGAATCAAGTGAGGAGGTGGACAGAGGGGTTCCCTGAAGGGTAGAAAGTGACATTTTATTGCATTTAAGGCCCCCACATGCTTTTACTTGGACAGGATTAAAAAATTTATAATAGTATACTCAAATTACTAAATTCATACTATTAAACCCAAATTACTAAAAGTCCTGTTTTTGGGAAAAGTCATTGCTCCCAAGTACAAAGGGGGGCGCACAGCCAGCTCCCCTAAGCGCCAGGTCCCTGGCAGGACGCGGCTTCTGCAGCCTGGTGGGAGTCCAGGGGCCAGGTGCGGCTTCAGCTCGCCCGTCCTGGATCTTTCGAGACTGTGGCCTCCTCCTTCCCTGGAGAATCTGGTCCCCCCACGCCCCCGCCTTCTTGGAGACATTGCTGCACCAAGGCCTCTGCCTCTTCTGACTTCTGTTTACTGTTCACTCACTATTTTCTGTCTGCATGTACGTCAGCCAGATACGTCCCCTGACACCGTCTTTCCTTCTCTAGCCACCACTGTCGAGTTATCTCACACTTTTATTTCTTCTGAACTAAGCCTCTCGTATCTCTTTATTTTCCGTTCACTTTTCAAGCCATTGAAATACGGTCTCGTCTCTGTCGCATCAAAACCACAATTTCCAAGGTCACCAATCACCTTGATGCTGCCACATCCTTTCTGCTTCTTTCATGCGACTGTCTGTTAGCCTTGGGGCAGTGAGCGCTTCCGCTTCTTCAGAGGTTTCTCCTCGTGGGCGTGGTGGCCGCTGCTCTCCTGGGCTGTGCTGGAGGCGGCGGTCAGCCGGGACACCTCTCACCAGGAACCGGTTGTCTAATGCCTCAATCTCCTACTTCCAGCTTCTGGACCCAGGATAAAGCAAATTTCTCTTATTTAAGCCACCTCGTCAATGAGATTTTCTTAGGGCAGCCCTAGCAGGTGGATACAGCGATGTAAACCCAGTGAACATTCAGCTGTAATTTGGGGGTGACTCCTCTACCCTCTGAGCACAGGCGGCTTCTACTCGCTGTGGGATTTGAGGACTCGGTGGGGGGAAAGGGTTAAGTCGTGTTTAACCAGGATGGATACCCAGTTCTTTTCATCTTCCTGAGACTTATTAGCACTCCGAGTATCAATTCAGCAAGAATGAATTATACCTAGAATGACATCAGCTTCCGCCAACATGCGAGAGGTTACTATGGTAATGGGGAAAGTTTTTCAGAGCACAAAGCAAGCCCCAGGCTTGATGCATTAGTCAGCCCGGGAGCGCAGCTCGAGGAAGCCGCAGCTTCCATTCAGCGAGCGGTGGCTGGTGGGGCGTGCGTGTTAGCAATGCCCTGGTGTTCCTCTGAACATCGAAACTATGGCAGTTGTATTGAAAATCTTGGCGGATTTACAAAGCGTTAACAGTCATTTTCAGGGCCTAGCTTTGTTTGTTTTCTTTATTCCTGATTTCGTGGAACCCATATTTTCAGCAGGTTCACAGGGTTTCCCAAATCCGAAGCGAAATGTCTCTACCAGGGCTCGGCTCCACTTTTCATTGCAAAACCAGCTGATTTGCCCTTCTAGTTATTTAGAAATTACACTTGTATTGTCGTTAACTCTATTTGACCTTTTCAAGCATTTATTACACAACAATTGCTCTACATATTTCCTTAAGATTTTAAATGTACGTAATTGAAATTTTTTGGCTCCTATTAATTACTCTTAAATTCCTCTTAATCATTATTTCAAAAATGGCTCTGAGACAAAAGAACAAAAGACTGTTAAAAATAAAACTGCCAATCTGGTCTCACATGGTGAGATGTGCATTTCATTTCTGTATGTAGGAAAGTACCAAACACTTTCCCCCAAAGTAAATTACTTGAAAAAGGTAAATAAAACAGGTTCTCCTAAACCAATGTGTATTCCAAACTAGCACTACTTCCTCTTCTAATAATGTCGTGCCACCAGTTCAGACCCAAACCAGGGAGCGTATCTTCACTTTTGCAGGGCAATTTTTTCATCAAGGCATTTAATAATCTCTCATACAGTTTGTGATAAAACTCCCAAATCTTACTTGAACTTTACCTTAGAAATGAAAACAATGTAACCTAACATTTGTACCCTTATAGTAATCCGAAATAAAAAAATAAAGCTAGGAAAAAATATTAAAATAGGATTGGAATGACAACCTAAAAAAAAAAATCCCACATCTTACTTTGGAATTTCTGGCTCTGTGATGTTTGCAGCATGCAGAAGCCAAGCTTTGTAGGGTCCATGCTGCACACTAGGTCTACAGACAGTAAGAGCACCAAGCTTGGTAGGGTCCACGCTGCACACTGGGTCTACAGACAGAGCACCGAGCTTTGTAGGGTCCACACTGCACACTGGATCTACAGGCAGTCAGAGCACCAAGCTTTGTAGGGTCCACGCTGCACAATGAGTCTACAGTCAGAGCACCAAGATTTGTAGGGTACACGCTGCACACTAGGTCTACAGTCAGAGCACCAAGCTTTATAGGGTCCACACTGCACACTGGGTCTACAGGCAGTCAGAGTACCAGAATATTGAAAACACCTACAATATTGATAGTAATACCTGGCAATATCTGACAGGTGGCATCTGGCAAGGAGATCTGCAGAAGGAGAACTGAATCTACTAGAAGATTCCTAATCCCTCAGGAAGGCGCTGGCGTCTGGAAGAAGTCACTGTGTTCTTATTCCAGGTCCATTAATCTGGATGCAGCTGGATTAGAAGAAAGAACCACACGTCACAGTTTCTTTAGAAATTTATTCAGTTGCAATTAACTGATTCAAACTATTTTCAGGAATGAGTGAAAGCCATGATCTTTAGCCTTTAGTCTTAGACACACACAAAAAGTATGTTTATCTAAAAATTCATACACTTACAGGAGTTATCCTTTGGATAATATATAATTTGGACTTATCCTTTTTTAATAAAAAAAAAAAAAAGCAAAATAAAATGACTCCAGTTAAGAGCAACTTGAAGTATTACTCAGGTCCCATTTTTTCTCTGGCTGACATACCGAAATTCAACTCAATTTCACTGTTCCTGGTCAGTTAATTTGAATGTGGACTAATTTAAAAGAGTCTTGGTGACCCAGTTACTCTGACTTTAGTTTCACAGTGATAGAGCTCCATTATTTCCTCGTTTATATACAAACATCTCTTGAGGGAAACAATTCTGCGTAACTTTGTTTTATTTGACAATGAAAACAAATATAGCAGAGTGATATTTTAAAGAGATGGTCAATACATATGCAAACACCTATCATTAGCATGTCATGTACTTTTTGTGTCAGAACACTTCACTCCATTCAGCTCAGAGTGAAAATAAGTAGTAATGACCTTGAGCACAGCCAAGCCACAAAGTCTGGTTTCAGTTCAAGGACTGAATAAGAATGATAACCCAAACCTGGCCGGTGTTGCTTCCACTTAGTATCATAACCGAACGTGTTACTAATATAATGCATAGTGCAAGGGATCCGCAGGAGATCGAGACCACGCTGGGTGGGGGGCGGGGAGGAGGGCCCGTGGCTCCTTCCTCCCACACACAGTCTTCCCAGGTGCAGGGGGGATCTCAGTTCTGGGGGACCCAGGCACTGGACACACACTGCCTTTAAGCTGAAGGCATTCAGGCAGATGGGAGGTGGTGCAGCACCAGGGGACGTCCTGCTCGCCACTTTAGTATAAGCTGGTCACTCTCGTATCTTCCTTCTCACTGTGTCTTCAGCTTTGGTTTCAATGTCATGAAAAAGGAGCCGGGTATGGCCTGCGATAAGCACAACACTCAGAGAAATACTTCAAACTACTGTTACTTTAAAAGCCGAGAAGTAAGTTAACTACTAGTCGTGAAGCTATTAGGATGTTTCCAAAGGGCAGACCTGGTACAGAATAAACTGCAGGTTGGAAGAAAAGCATGACACGGTGCTCTTCCAGCCTGCTGCTTCCCACGCCGGGGCCGTGGGCCTCCTCTGCCGTCCCTGCCGCGTGGCCTTCAGTGAAACTGCTCTCGCTGCGGACGCTGTCACTGTAGCCAATGGGCTTTCCAGTTTTACGTCCATGACGAACTCCGCCTTCTTGGAGAAGAAAGGTAAGGTCGTGCAAGAGTCTAGTAAGTGTCTTGATGCTCCTGAGCTAGTCTGCGCAGACACAGGCTGTGAACGTGCACTTGGAAGCGTTTGGAAGTGCAGGCCTTTCACCGCAGGCCGCTGGGTTGGGGGCATGTTTGATTCTGGAACTGCTGGAATACTCAGGGAAGTTACGTTACTCAGTATCAGTAAGGTCTCACGCAAGCGTCTTCCATCTGCAAACGGCGAAAAATAATACAAGCACCTTGGAGCTTTGTTGAAAGTCAGTGAATTAACGCCGTAAAGCCCTCGGAGCACGGCTGGCACAAGTTAGGTAGGGAAACCAGTGTGATGGCTGCGGGACTCCTGGGCTCCGCAAAACCGTCATTTAACCTCCGTACATTCTGGTGGAATCCCACCACTGCTTGTCCCTCACTGAAGTCCCATCACCGGCATAGTCTCGCTATTTTTTCTTCCTTTTGGAAATACATGTTAGGTGAAAAAGAAAAAAACTGAAAGAATCTTGGCTACTGTGGGCTTTGCTGGTAGAAAAGGTAAAATTGCTAAATGAGTACAGTTTGGGGAAAATTCATATGCAAGAGAATGAAAACTAGAGTGAGATTCCCAAAAGCAAATGCTAAGGGGAGCTCTAAAGATGGCTCTGCTCACGTGCTCTCCCATCCATGAGACATCATCGCTCAAGGGCACCAGCAGCTTCCTCAAGAATTAAATAATGTTATTTAACAGTAAAGATAACGATAATAATCATAGCAGCAACTGTAGCAGCGGCAACATTACCGCGTACCCAGCACTGTTGTAACTGTCTGATAAATGTACTGTACCTTTACGGCAAACACAGGCCGGCTGGATTCCTAATACTCATTTATAATAGAAACCAATGTAGAAAGGAGAAACGTGGCCAAGGGCAAACACCTTCAAATGAGGGAATCTTGACATCAAATCCACATTCTTAAACAATTCCCCAAACTGACAGCCAGTAATTAACTTGAAATTTAGAAACACAGAACGAATTTTATTTGAAATCCTATAGTCACTTATGATAAAATAAATCTCAGATGCAGAGCTTCTGTAGAAATAGGTATTAGAGCCTGATTAAGATGTGATTTCAAAGTATGTCTAAGTCTTAGAAGCAAACATTTCACTGTCATGACTTAATACTTGTTTAACAAAAGGCAAAAAAAAAAAAGAGAAGTTTATAACAAACTAAATGTTTCAAAGTAAAAATAATATAATTGCATATTTTTGCTAGCATTATTACTCCTAACACATGTTACAAAAAGTGGTATAAGAAAAGCTGTTCATTTTGAATTATAAACAATATCCTAGTACTTAATTTAAAATCCCAGGTAAAGATAAATACAAAGTCTTTTCCTTTAGATCATTTTTGTGTAGAAAAAAATGGAATGAAGTTTATACTGTACAAATTATATACTTCAAAACCAGGTTTTTTTCCTTTGTTATTAGAATCAATTTCCTTTGAACGAATCAAAATAATCTAGTTATACATGTTATTATCTGAATGGATTTAAATATCACTGGATACTTAATTATTTACTCATGTCTTCATTTGTTAAATATGTAATAAATGAATTGTCTTCATGGAATAAACATTTTAGTGGGAGAGAAAGAAAGGAGGAAGAAAAAGAAATGGAGAGAAAGAAAGAAAAGAAAAAAGAAAGGCCTGTACTTATAAACACTTTTAAGTGTGGGGGGGGGAAGAGACAGGGCACAGGGTGATAAAAGAGAAGGCTGTGGTGGGGTTATCAGCACAGACCTATTTTGGATGGACTGATTGGGGAAAGCAAATCATATTTCACAAATTGGATTATGAAATAAATTTTATATTTCCCCATGAGAAAAATAAATTTAATTTGCAAGGTCTACTTTTATTTTACAAAGTTTTCAAATATCCATAATTTCTGCACCATCTCCAAGAGCAGATCCAAATACACTTGAAATAGGCCCCCATTTTTTCCTTTCTTCATTACAAGAGATATAAAACCCCCCATCTTCCCGCGCAGATGCTCAGGAAGCACTGCCCTGCTCTCTGCGGGGCTGTCTTTGTAGTAGTCAGGAGAATACCTCTGATTCAACATTAAATACTTTTCTGATTTCTTTAATCGCAATAAAAGATTTATAAACTCTAACGTGGGCCTATAGTTTCAACCTTGCTTGTTGATAACCTGGTCCTTGAATAATTTCTCTGAGTGTTTTAGAGAAATGTGACCAGCCAGTCATGAAGGAGGATGGCCCCTTCATCTGCCTGTTCCAAACAGGTGCACCTGCACTTTCCTGCCTACAACAGATTATTTGGCATACTTCATTTCAATTAGCAATGAAACGTGCATGCTGAGAATTCATCTGGGAAGTTAAATATTTGATCTCTGCTGGAGATCCAGAAATTTTAACAATTGTTTGCTCTGAAAAAGAAAGTAGCTCTAGGCAGGCTGCTTTTCAGATGTTTAGTCATGGTGAGTTGTTGGATGCCCAGGTTGCTTTCTAAACTAGGTTTAGACAGACTCCACACTGCATTAAAACGTTTATCATTTCTTCCTGGATTAGTATAAAAGCAATGCATGAATAATATGAAGAATTTGGGGGAAAAAAATAAAGTATAAACTTCCTGCGTTGCCACTACCTAGAAATCGTCATGATCAATCTGTTGACATATCTTTTACAAATGATTCTCTTACAAGATTGGAGATATACTGCCCCTACTAGATATAATTTTTTCTACTTTAAAATATATCATAAGACTTTTCCTGTGTCTTTAGATATTCTCTAATAAAATAACTTCTAATTGTTTGAGAAATAGTTTTAGAGTAAAAAAGCCTGGCTTCTGAATATTCCATCATACCAATAGACCAAAACTCGTACTCAATAATGGTTCTATTGTTTGGCATTTTTGTTGTTCCCAAATGTTGAAAACAGAATTAGGATTGACATGCTTATACCTGAATCTTTTTGTGTATCTCTAATGTTTACTTAAGATAGAAGCTTGATCATTCAATTAAAAAAAAATTTTTATAAATGCATTTTATACATCCAGCCAAACTTTATTTAAAGGTTATCCCAACTCACACTCCTACGTGCATAGACTAAAAATGTTTATCATCAACTTTTTTACAGTGACTGCTTTTACTGTGCTGAATTTGAAGGACATGTAGCATTTTACAAGGAGAGGAAGATAATATATTTGGCCATGTAACAGAAATTTAAGATGAGGGTAAGACAGTACACAGATGAAATATGCTGAACTAAAAATTCACATCATTAAACAAGAATGAATTAAACTAAGGCATTTCTTGGGAATTTAGTAAAAATACATCAAAATAAAACAAAGGAGAAGATAAGGAAAGAACCAATGACATAAAACAAAAAGCAAACATATTTGAAGTTAAAAAGAGGCCCAAAGTATATCAGAGAAATAAAGGTTAAAGGCTGACTCTGGCCGGGGTGGCGGATTGCCTTTACTCTGCTCATACATGCCCATCATGTTCTGAAGGTTTATCTACATTACAGAGGAGAGTCTGGAAGCTACACTTCCCAAAGTCCTGTTCCTTAGATGGTTGCAGATTTTCGAGTCCACTAGTGAGAGGGTCTAGATTTTCTTCTTCACTCCGTTAGAAGAATTGAGATTAGGTAAGATCAAGTTCAGCCTTGTGCTCTGAGGAGAAATGCCATATGTGTTCTGTCGGGGTCAGATCGAGGCAGGGAGACTCACTGCAAGCATTAGCACTCAATAGTCTTTTCAGGAGTACCAGCCAGTGCAAAAAGAAAAGGGAAAAAAAAAGGAATTGAAAAATCTCAAAAGAAGTAGTGAAGTTATTATTTTTATGTAACTATATACCAAAATCAACAGAATCAAATAAAAAAGTACAAATATGGTAAATATAATAAAAACAATTAAATACAAGTCAGAGAGAAGTTGCTGCCTTTGGAAAAGTCCTTGGTAAGAGTCACTTGGACTCCTGATTGGTCTTCATGAAACTTTGGATTATGCTATGCAAAAGCAGACGGAGTGTGTGTGGAGCCTTGAATACCCGAGCAGCTGGTCCTTGCAAAGCCAACTCCTGTGGTCTTGGTTCTTCCCTCCCCTTGCCCCAGAAGTGGGGGGCCTCTGCACTCATCCTGGCCTCCACTCAGCACCTCTCAGTGTGAAGAGGATTGAAGGGGAGGTGGCCTTTCTCTCACCTGAAGGGACGCTTTTCCCTCAGAATTTTATTCTTTTCGGTGTTTTCAAAGTTTTCAGTCAAGCACCCATTTCTCTTCTGCTTTCCAACATCTCCGGCTACATTTTTCATCAATATTTAAAATTTCTTAAGTTCTTTCCTTTATTTCAAACAAAAAGAAAGGAAAGGGAAAGATTAGAAAAAGAAATTTAGAACAAAATAAATTTAAAAAAGAAAGGTAACAGGAACAAAGAAAAACATCCTCTTCAAGTCTCCCGCTTCCCAGTCAGGGGCTGAGGGCCTCTCTGCCATCCCTGCCCTGTCACCGTCAGTGAAACTGCTCTCACTGTGGACGCTCTCGCTGCAGCCAACGGGCCTCTCAGCTTAAGTCCATGACGTCTCCGCAGCATCAACTGCGAGTGAATTCCCCAACTCTCATCGCTGAGCGTGGATCTGCAGCTCTGGCCTCTGAGACACGACGCCTCTGCTCCCTTCCTCTCGCCTTCTATTCTCCACACTGCCTTTAGATGTTAATTTTCTCCTTGAATGGTCTTCCCGTGTCAGTTTCTACATCCCTTTTGCTGCTTCTACAAAGTCCGGTAGAGCTTCTGTGAGCTGACCACCAAAGGACTGTAACAAACTAGTCAACGTCCAGAGGCGATCAGCACAAGGAACCACAGGACAGAAGAACTAGGCCCACGTACTTACATGTACATGTGGTATGTGACCGGTCTGTGGGAACTGGTCAACGTAAGAAGGGGGTCAGTGTGGGGCAGTGGTCAGCTACGGAGTTTCTACCCTGTGAATTGGTGATTCCTAAATGTGTAGCGTCACTGCAGAAACATTTTGAACTTCTGTCTCTTAATCTTCACGTTTCCAGCCACAGACTTACAATGTCCTGTAGTTCCTTCGCAGTGGGTACGTGTTCCTCCTCCAGCATGTCCTGTCTCCAAAGAGGAGAGGCTGGCACCGATTATGTGTTATGGTTACACTGTTTTTCTCCTGGATACAGATGACAGTGCCCGCAGGGATCACGTGTCAGTGTCCTAGCCAGGGCCCTAGACACCGTTCCCAGGCTTTCACCTGGTCTCACATTCTTCTCACACAGGGTGCTGGACGTAGCCACTGCCTGACAGAGAATCCCCACTCCTACTTGCTTCAGGGCCAAATAAAAAAATGTTAATATGTTACCATAATACCCTTGGTTCATTCCCCTGAATACTGTGATTCTCAAAGTAAAAACCTGAGACACATCTGTGAAACTTCAGGCTGGATTCACATTGGCTTGTCTGCTACCCTCACCCTGAGTGGCCCATCAGATGAGCCTTCCTCTTCCTCCACAGCCTGTGCTCTCTCGCCTCCACCATTGGTCCTAACCATGGGGTATCATGCTGTGTTCTTTCTAATGGCAAACTTTATTCCGTCTTATCTAAAATCATTCACTTCCCATTCATTCTTCAGGCTAAAATTCTATCTCCTTAGCATAACATATAAGGCTTTTAATTCCCCATTCCTGGCTTATCTCTTCAGCCTTCAGTCTTACCAGCCTGCCTCTTCACCCTACACTTTGGTCAGGGAAAAGCTTGTAGTGCCTCCAAGTTGTTATTCTGTCTCCAGGCCTGAGCTCCTTCCTTTAATGCCAATCTCCTCCTTCTTGAGCCCCATCTAATCCTTATTTATCCTGCAAGATTGCACCCTTGTGTCACTTTAGGGCCCAGGCACGTATCCCACCACCTCACGGTGTTGTAGTTGAGGCAAGGGAGTAGAAGCAGAGCTAAAGCTCTGTCCTGGTCACTCTGTGTAGGCATTAGCCAAACTCTGTAACACTCCTACCTCTACTGCCGCAGATGTCTCTGTTATCTGTATGCCCTTCCCTTGGTATGTGCTGGGCCTAGATAGTGACCTTGTAACTTCCTTAACCTCCCCTCGCCTTTGAAGACAGGTAGCCCACCTGGGTACCAAGGGCGCAGGCCAACCTGACCTTCCCTTGAGTCCCAAGACTTTCACGTCTGTCACGACTCTCACATCCTTCACGACTCTCACGTGTACCCTAGCCCTAAAAAAATGTATAAAAAAAAGGCACGAGATTAAGTCGGTGGGCTCAGTTTTTAGGACACTAACCCGCTGAGTCTCCGGCTGGAGATAAACTCGCCACTTCTTCTATCAACTGGTGCCTGGAGTCTTCTGTCTGCGTCGGTTTTCCTGCTACATAATGACCTACTAACTCACCTTTCCCCTTCCATCTGTTCACACTGCCTGAGAGCAAAGTGTGTCTCTAACTTGGCTTCTGTCCTGAGTCCTACAGCAGCGTGTGGCACCCAGCAGATGCAACATAAATGTTACTTGAGTGAATAAATGAAGTGTTTGGGTTCATTTTCCAAACTGAACATTCAATATTAATGAAGATAATATACAATCATAGAAGTCAGCTGACCCTTAATCAGAATCTTTGTTCAATCATAGCATGTGTTATGTAATATGCATTATAATAATGTAATACGACTCATTTCTCTGAGGTTTCAGTGGGGTTATGGATGCATAAATTAATCACAATTTCTCCAGCTTCCCTGCACATGTTCAAGTTATTCTTCTACTCAGAATTCTCTTGTCACTATTTAAATTCCTCCCTTTCCTGCTAGAAACCCCACCTTCTTATCTTTACCCAGCAGCAATCTCATTTCTGTCTGGTGCTATAGGTTTAGTTGCATTCTATCATTTTTTCACATATGTGACAACAGCATCTATTGGCTTACAAGTTCCTAAAAAGCAGGGAATGAATGTACTGCTTTCATCTGCACAGCCCTCCGGACTTCAGCAGATTTCCTTACACTGAGTAGGTACTTAATGAATCTTATGCGATTCAGGTCAGGGTTTTCAATCTCAGAACCACTGAGTTAATAGAAGGTTCAGGGTTATAACAGTGTGAAAATAAAATCAGACAAATAGAGGTTAACTAAATGATAAGGGTCAAAGGGGAGTAGACATGAGACCAAGTTACCCCCTGAAATTTCTGGACCCCTCTTGCTCATGTAATGATCTCCAGAAACTGAGTTAATCGTCAACTAATATTGCATATTCTGTGTAGCAATATAGCCTTTCAACCAGTGTTTTTTGATCTTTCTGCTCTCACATCACACTTGAACCTGTAATTCAAATCCTGTGGCACACTTACATCATGTTGATCAAAAAAAAAATTAAAGAAAAAGAATATACTTTCTGTGCTTTGAACTTCTTTCAAAAGTAATTTAATTAATTATCTTTAAAACTTTGGGGGCCATACCTAAGATCCTTTCCTGGCACACCAGTGTGCTGTGGCACCTGTGTTGAAAATCACTGCTTTAGCCAATCATGTTTTTTTTACTCCTGTTAACTATTTGTATTTCTACATGAACAGGGAAAGATTGCCTTGCTATACTTCACTTAGTTCTTAACAATCTGTTTGTAACCTCCCCAAATCAGCGCACCCCTGAGCCAACCTAGAAGCCTCAGCCACAGTCCTCAAGTTTGGCTCCAAAAAAACTTTGTATAAATTTTGCCTGTTTCTCCCTATAAGTTGACAAGTGATTTCCAGGAACTGTGCTAAGCTTTTTGCATGCATTACTTGTTCAATTCTCACAATGACTGTATGCATCATAAATACAATTAATGTCACTATTTTATAGCCTTCATCTAAGGATGTCAAAGTATGTACAACTGACAAATAGTGTGATCTGAGACACTCTGCTATCTATTGTGCTGGTAATATATTGGCAATAGATTTTTCCCTGAATGCATTAAATCTATTGCCAATATAATACCAGCGTACCGGTGGGACTGCAAACTAATACAACCTTTTTGGAAGGAAGTATGGAGAAACATCAATGAACTCAAGCTAGACCTCCCATTTGATCCTGCAATCTCATTACTGGGCATCTAACCAGAAGGAAGAAAATCCTTTTAGCATTAATCTATGTTTTAAAAAAGAGCTATGTTTTCCTTCATTTAGTTCAATTCAGTTTATTGACTCAAATATTAAAAG
>CAUYRH010082116.1:0-37527 GCA_963574655.1 Perodicticus potto
AGGAGACGGGGAAAGACCGGGAGAGGAACGGAGAGAGCATCTCTCTCCCCACTTGAAATCTCTCCCTCTACCAGGAGCTTTGGTGTTTTCTGTATTCTTTTCTGTAAATCAATTCTGTCTTACCACGGAGGGTTGGGGGGGGGAATAATGTAATGAAGAATAATAAAATTTACATTAAAAAAAAAGCTTATTCATGTAATTATCCAGTAAATGAATGATAGAACAATTACAGTTATATGCTTCATTACCTTACGTCCCTAAGCCTCTCAGTTTCATATCTTTGTTGTATAGAATATTTATTACAAGTCAGTTCTCTTCTCTGGAAGTTAGTGTCATCATCTATAAAATGAAGAGTTGACTTTTTTTTTTTTTTAAGATGGAGTCTTACTATGTCGCCCTCCGTAGAGTGCTGTGGTGTCACAACTCACAGCAACCTCAAACTCTTTGGGGCTTAAGTGATTCTCCTGCCTCAAGTAGCTGGGACCACAGGCGCCCACTGCAACACCTGGCTAGTTTTTGGCTATAGTTGTCATTGCTGTTTGGTAGGCCCTGGGCTGGGCTCGAACCTGCCACCTCTGGTGTATGTGGCTGGTGCCCTAGCTGCTTGAAGTACAGGCGCTGAGCCAGAAGAGTTGACTTTCAATTAAATAATCTATAAATTCTTATCTAGCTCTAAAATTCTGCATTCTATTTAATATCCCTAAACTATTTTATATATATATATATATATATATATATATATATATATATACTCTTGTATACTCTTGGCTTATTGATGTGCATGAATTAAGAACTGATGTGGTAGCAGAGCTCCTTTCTACTTAACTTTATAATGAGGGATTACTATATTTAGAAATGTTTAGCCCAAGAAAAGAAAAAGTATGGGAATAACCAGTCTTCAGGTATATGACAAAATAGGGACCAGCATTTACTCTCTTGGTAAAGGACAGACTAAGAAGAAACAAACTGTATCAAATCTCAGAGGGCATAATGTAATGGCATATCTGAAGTGCTCTAGAAACTGGAGATCCTTAGTGAAGGTAAGCAGTTGATGCAGAGGATCAGTTAACCTCCTCCCTAGGTGTCTCAAAGCCAGGGAGTCTAAACATGGAGGAAGCAAAGGAGAAGTGGAGCTATTACTCACAATTCAGCAGGAATGTACTTTATGTATTTTTTTTACATATTAATTAATTATTTTTCTGACCCATTTCTACTATGAAAAAAACTCTTAGACCTACAGAAGATATAATTATCATTGGCCTTCAATGATAGAAACATCATCATTGCTTCCAAAGTTAATTTACATGCACAAGTTTATATGAATTTATTATGGGTGTATTGAGGTGCAAGAACAGATTCTTGCCCTTCCTCCACACTAATCAATTTATAACCTCAATGTGTCAGAATCTTGTAAATTGTGTTGTATCTATTAATCCTTGTAAACACAGCACATTTTATAAAAATAGACATACTTGGATTTTAAATAATCATTTAGTACAAATTCAAAACTGATTAAGTCATAGTTGGTGGGCACAGAGTCCTAGCTAACAGGTGAGAATGGGATCGTCCAGTGAATGTTAGTCTCAGTTTTTTCTTTAGTGTTATATAATGAAGATGATGGGTGGGCAGTAAGGATGATAAGCCACTCAATAAAGAAGCAGTCTTGAAATCTACTCCTTTTTTTTTTTAAGTTTTCTCATAACATTCAATTCCATGTAAATATTGCAAACAGTTGAATTGCAAATGTTAACCTAAACATGAATAAAAAATGTTGATATTTTATTTAACCTAAAAATAGTAATTATGAATAGGCTGCTTTTATGATTACCATATTTAAAATATATCATCTTACATTGGGAATACAGGGAGGATTGTCACTGGTATTTCATAATAAGAAAATTTGTTTTGAGCGCATTAAAAATACAGCAGATGATTATTGCAATATAAGAGGAAAAGTTGTTTGCTTTTGACAGTCTGTCAGTAGATATAGCCTAGGAAGCAAAGTATAGTAGCTGCTTTATATAAAACAGTAGGAGAAGGACACAAGCTCAGAGAAATTTTACCCAGCTGCTGTTATTAAAGAAATTCTTTTTTAGAAAGAGAAGCTGCTTTTTTTTTCTATCTTTCCGTTTTTTGCTTCCGTCTCTGAATCCATTGCTTTCATGTGGCATGCAAAGCGTCTGTGCATGGCAGCCTGTAACTTCTGTTATTTAAACTGCCAACTGTTAAAATGGATTGAATTGAACCAGAGGAGGAAAATAGCCCCACTGAGGCAAATGCATTTTTACACCCCTCTTTAATAAAATATTTTAAGGTATAGCTAGAAAGTTTTCCCTCAGACTTTCATCTAAAACTGTTAGATTGTAGCTGTGTGAAAGAATCATTATTGACTCCTGTCAGACAGTTGTGGAGACGAGGTGGAGACTTGTCTTCTGACTTTCTGTGCATTTTGTCAAATCAGGTATTTTGAGCAAATGTATGAAGTGAAGGCTGATGTCA
Source organism: Perodicticus potto (assembly GCA_963574655.1). Taxonomy (NCBI): domain Eukaryota; kingdom Metazoa; phylum Chordata; class Mammalia; order Primates; family Lorisidae; genus Perodicticus; species Perodicticus potto. The sequence continues at coordinate 2,500 of CAUYRH010082116.1, forward strand.
GGGAATGCCTTGAAGCAGGAACTCGTGCTAGTCTCCTGTGACTTCCTTTTTTTTTTTTTTTTTTTTTTGTAAGGAATCAGATTGGCTTGTAAAATGATTGGAATATGACTGGACACAAACACGTTTATTGCAGGCTCAGCAGCCGTTACATATCATTAGTGAAAGGAGGCAAGGGGCAAGGGGGACCATTCTGATGTCAGTTTCCTTCTTTTTAAAGAGAAACGCGTTCACTGATGAGAAATAAACAGGCATCTGTAAAGCTTTAGAGACCAGTAATACATTAATGCCTCTTTTCCTGTAGGCAAATCTATAACTTTTTAATAGTCATTAATATAAACTGAAATAACGGGTAATGTTGGAGTTGCTTTTAAGGGTGCCAATTCTGAAGCATCAGTGACTTATCAGAATCAGTATATTTTTGTTTCAAAATACCCTTTTTCTTACCTTGGTATATAGGACTACCAATATACCACCTTGGCTATAGTTAATGCCAAAATGTAGTATGTCAAAAATCATAAGACATTTTATTAAGAAATATAATTTGGCTTTAACTTTCCACCTACGAAAGACCATATTCCTTGCACATCAACTCTCAAGTTAGGCCTATTTTCTGACTTTTCTTTCTCTTTCTTCTCCTTGCCAAAGAATCTCTGTAATTGGCGTGCTCTGCAAAGCATTTTATTTGTCCTTCAGAACATTAGCTATTTTAAGAATCGAAATGTATTATGGCAGGGAACACAAGATTTCACTTCAGCTTCCTTCATACCCCCTCCCCAGTAAATTAATGTTTTCTCGTTTTGATTGTTCAAGAGAAGAGTAAAATTGCTAAGGTATAACTGGTTCGAAGGAGTAATCTAAACCGAAGAGCTATTTCAGACAAGTACAGTAGCTGTGTGCCCGGCATGGATCTTGGCCCTGCCCTACTTCCAAACTTCTAACATAGCCTTATAGTCATCCCTTCTGTATTGTGATTTTTTTTAAGTGGAGCACTTTTAGATGTCCCATATGGTTTAAAACAAATCAGAAATTCATGTCCTAAATGTTTCGTTAGTCAGAATAATTAAGTTGATCAGTTCGGGGAGCGGTGGAAGCAAAATAATGGGGTCATTGAAGCAGTCAAGCTCTAATGGGAACCTGAGCTCATTCAGATATCAAATCTAATAATTGTTCAACACCTGTATGCACAGTCCCATTGAGCAAATTCACATTAAAGGTTTAGTGGAACAGTTTCAATGCTGTGGTCTGAAGGGACTTGCTGCTGTTTTCACACGAAAGCACTGAATACTTTTTGGCAATATGTTTTTTTGTGATGTGTTAACTAAGCTCTATGTCTGTATATTGGTGCCCTATCCCTACCTAGGGATGAAGAAAGGGGAGAAATATATTTCCAGGAATGGTATTCTTACAATTTAAAGATAATAAAGGTGTTTTCAAGCGTTTGCCACCTGGAGGCAATAACAGGAAAAGTCTGAACTAACTGGATAGTTGCGAGGGGTGGGTGGGGGTCGTTAACCTACACCACCTACTAGAAGAAATGAGTGTCACTTAACCCTTTCTCTTCGTAAAATAAAATTGTGTCAAGCATGATTTGGGGTATTGAAGTAGAAAGTAGCATTTACACATTCTGTAATAATGCAGTGTTTCGTTTCTCATATGTCACTATATGACTGTAACAGCAAACTGACTGTCTTTGATTCTCCCTATACGATATCTAAGGAGAACTGACAGACCTAAAAGAAATTTAAAGATCTAAAGAGTAGAAAGATGAATTTAATTCTGCTCTATAAGGACCGTTGAACTAACCAATCTTTGATAGAACTCTTTCCTTGGAGGCTTCAAAGCACACAGGAAATATTAAAAGATATGCAATATATCTTGAACAACTATGAAAGACAGATATGGCCAGCTCTCTTTATCAAAAAAGGCAACCAAAGCTAAATTCCCTTACCTAAAGAATAGTTTTAATATACACATACAAACTTCTTCAGTTAAATGAATATTATATGCTAATACTTTTGATTTCTATGGAGATTAAAAGAATGTGTTTGTGTGTTCATTCAAAAATCATTTACCAAATGTCTGTTATATTCCAGGCCCCTGCAAAACAGATGAAAGTGGCAGTTACTGCCTTTACAGAGCCCACATAAAGTGGGGGAAGACAGATTGTACAGGGACAATCACTGTATAAAGCTCAAGCTGAATTTTAACAGATGAGTAGGAGTTTCTTGGGTAGGAAAAGAAAAAACGAAAAGAAGCTAATCCAAAAAAGGGAACAGAATTTATGGAGGCAATGATAGCATGATATAGTCAAGGAAGTGCCAGCTGCTCAATGTTGCTAGAGTATAGACCTGAGAGGCTGGAAAGAGGAATAGTCATGATAGGCCATGTATAATAAGGAGTTGGATTGCTTAACTGATGAGGAGGAACCAATTCAGGATTTAAGTTACAGTAGTACACCATATATAAGCATTGTGGAATGACTGTCCCCTAACAGCACAGAAGGTTGATTGGGTGAGGGTGAGGCTACAGAATTGAGAAATTCCCTAGGGGTCTGTTCTAAGTGCCTAAGCAATAGAAGACCTGTGCCCACACTAGAGTGGTGGTAATGGAGATGATGAAGAGATGCAGATCCAAAAATAATTCAAGAGTTAGAATTGACTGAATTTATTGAACTTCTGGGTATGAGGGTAAAAAGAGTTGGGGGGAAGGAGTCCAAGATGATTTACTTATTTTATGAGTTAGACTATGATAGCCATATTAGTTTGCTACGGTTGCTGTAACAAAGAACCACAAACTGAGTGGCTTAAACAATAGAAGTTTACTGTCTCATAATTCTGGCGTCTAGAAGTCAAAGAAGTCAGACTGGCCATGCTCCCTCTGAAGGGAAGGATCTGGACTAGGCCTCTCTCCTAGTGCCTGGCGGTTTTCTGACAATATTTGGCATTTTTTACTTGGTAGAAGCATCATTCTCATCTCTGCTTTTATTCTCATGTGGTATTCTCTCTTAGTGTGTGTTTGTCTTTCCTTTTTTTAAGGAGACTAGTCATAAGGGAGTAGCCCATCCTGGTGACTTCGTTTTCACTTGATTACCTCTATAAAGACCCTGTCTTCAAATAAGGTCACCTCATTCTGAAGTACTGGAGCTTAAGGATGCCAACATGTGAAATTTTTTTTTTTTTTTTTGAGACAGAGTCTCACTTTGTCACCCTCATAGAGTGTCATAACTCACAGCAACCTCAAACTCTTGGGCTCAAATGATTCTCTTGCTTTAGCCTCCCGAGTTGGCTGGGACTACAGGCGCCCCACAATGTCTGGCTATTTTTAGAGATGGGGGTCTCACTCTTGCTAAGGCTGGTCTTGAACTCCTAAGCTCAAGCAATCCACCGGCCTCAGACTCCCGGACTGCTAGGATTACAGGAGTGAGCCACTGTGCCCACCCTCCAACATATGAATTTTGGGGGGAACACAATTCAATGCATAACTTGGTCCCAGTTATCAAAATAAAGAAACATGAAAAGGAGGGAACAGGATGAAAGGAAAGGGAATAAATTGAGTTTAGATCTTGAGTATACAGTAGCTTTGGAACAATCAGAAGAAATAATCACAAGATGACGAAGCTATAACCTAGAACCTAGGAAATGCAGAATGGAGATCCGTTAGCATACAGCAGGTAGAGTAGTTAAAGTAGTTGAAAGTTTATAAGTGGATGAGAACACCCATGGAAAGTAAGTCATGGAAAATATATAGAGTACTTTGGGAAAGGGCAAAGAATAAAACCTTTAAATTACTAACACATAAGGAAAGGGATAATAGCTTAGAAAACAGAGAAGCACAGGTAGTTTGAGAATGAAGGGAAAATAGTAATATCCAAGCCAAAGGAGGAGAGATTTTCATGGAAGGAGTAATTGTTAACAGTGTCATGTGCTACAATGAGGTCAAAGAAAAGGGAGACTGAAAAGAAAAATCTTAATACTCAAGGTGGGAATGTGATGCTTATTCAGGGCAGGCCTGTTCATAAACACAGTCCTCATGGAACATACCCTGTGTTTTCAATACAATTTCGCTTCATTTGTCACTAGGGAAAAGATTGAATTTATTTATACATCATAAAATGTTTTCCTTATAGAAATTGTGTTTTTCTAGATTATCTAGTTTTTCTAATCTATAAGAAAGTATTTTCTACTGGAGGATCTTTCAAAAGGTAAATAATCCTGACAGAGAACCTTTTAGATACAATATGTACAAATTCGGGCTTCATCTTGAAATTTTGATATTTATGGCTATTGTATTTTTGTGACTAGTGTTCACAAGAGGATAAAATAGATCATCTGAGAATGAGATTGTAATGTGGTTAGTCAGAAAAGAGTCTTCTATGGAAGAATCTTTCACTTCAAGTCATTGTCTATTTTTTATGTGGTTAACACTGGAGCTCTCAGGGCTGCTAAATGTGATTTTATGTATTACATCACCATCTAACCATACATATTAACCTTTTCCCTCAGCTCCCCTAAAACCACAAAGCTATCTCTAGAACCAGATTCAAGGATTCACAATTAGACCCATAGTAAAAGAAGGTACAGAAAAGATAAGTTTGTAAACTATTGTCTCATACAAATATGTATATATGGGAACGAATGACATATTTATCTGTCTATAAATTCTCGTGAAAGTATTATTCGGAGAGAGAATCAACATGTATTTATCACGTGGCTGTTTAGTATTGAGAAAAGTAAGAAAGAGGTCAAAGAAACTCATTCTTTGCCTTCCCTGAACTACCCTCTTAGAAAGGCATTACATCGGGCGGTGCCTGTGGCTCAGCAAGTAGGGCGCCAGCCCCATATACCGAAGGTGGCGGGTTCAAACCCAGCCTCGGCTGAACTGCAAAAAACAAAAAACTAGCTGGGCGTTGCGGCAGGCTCCTGTAGTCCCAGTTACTCGGGAGGCAAGAGAATCGCCTAAGCCCAGGACTTAGAGGTTGCTGTGAGCTGTGTGACACCACAGCACTCTACCCCGAAGGCGATAAAGTGAGACTCTGTCTCTACAAAAAGAAAAGAAAGGCATTATGTGAAATGACAGTGAACAAGGTCCAACTGGCCACAATTAAAAGCTGACTTGTGTGGTGCAAGCTAAGTTTGTGCTCTTGGAGTCCAGAGGGAGAGAAAAATCACTGAAAACTAGAGGGTCAGGGAGGTGGGATTTGAGTTGGACTTTGAGGGATGTGTGGTCTTTAATGGCGGGGAGGGGTCAGCAGGGCAGAGTGGGCACATTAAGCGCAAAACCATGGTACACATGCACATAGATAAGTTCATGGCAGTTAGGAAGCCAACGTAACTAGATTCAAGGGTGAGTAGTAGCGGAGGAGGGAAAATATGACTGAATAGAGTAGTATTTGTGTAAAAACAATCAGCACTTTAAAAAATAAAAGCAGAGAATACGCACTCCATAAATTTCTCCTCTGCTGTTTCAGCTGCCACAAATTTTAGTGCCAAATTTATTACACCTATATTCTAATCTCCCCAAGCTACTTCCTTTAGTGTGAAATCTGTTCACTTTTATCTTCAGATGTTTCGCAGCAAATTTTAATCCGTGAGCCCTCCAAAGTCCTTTTGAAAGTTGACTTGATACAATTTTTATTATTGTTTTGCCTTCTTTTTTTTTCACCATGTCAAATTAGGATTGAGCCAGGTTAGTCTTGTTTTAAATTCATTTCAGTCTTTGAAGCTGAGGAGTGAGATCTCCTTGAGACAACTACTCAGAAATGTGGATTGGACAATGACTTGAGAGGAAGAAAGCCTGGGTATAGTGATTAGTTTAGCCAGTACATTGGTTCTCAAATTTTAGGAGTAGTAAAAGGGTTCTATGGATCCATTTTAATGAGAATCTTACTCTTTTGGGTCCTCAGTAATTGACTTAGAATTATTTTTAATAAATTGTTACTTAAATATTGGCAAATATAAAAATAGGCATAAACTCGATATGCTTTAACTATTTAAATAAAACTATAAAACAGGTAAAAAAAAAATGAAATTAACATTCACTTAATGTGCCTTCTGGTGCTGATTTTATAACAGAGTTAACTCCAGATCCAGTTATACATTTTGACATCATTGATTCTAAAGCAGCGTATCCCTACTGTATAACAAGACTGAACAAAATGGTACTAGTAACTTATAGTGCTTTGTGATAGAACTCAGGATCTTCAGACTCAATATTGAATGAAAACTCTGGTAAGGAGAAACTCTGGGGGCGGCGCCTGTGGCTCAAAGGAGTAGAGCACCGGCCCCATATGCTGGAGGTGGAGGGTTCAAACCCAGCCCTAGCCAGAAACTGCAAAAAAAAAAAAAAAAACAAAGTAAAAAGGAGAAACTCCGGAATTCCAGTTTTAATGGGATGTCTTCTCAATAACTTTGTGAAGTTGTCTTGCTCACATAAAGATAAGGCAAAGATTGAAATCTGCATAGCATGGTATCTAATCCATTTATTGCTAAAATCAGAGACGGAAAAAGTATTCAGTGCATATTTACCACTCTATTTACAGCTAATGAACAGCCAGTTGGTCTGCAAAGATTATCGTAGGGCTTTTGCTCACCTCATGAAGATGGTTCTGACTATTATGTCACAAGTTCTCACATGTCCAGCTTGCCTGGATTATTGTGTGAAATAGTATTGTATCTTGTGATGACTCACCTCTCTGAAAAATTTTCTTATTTGAATCATTGTGAAACCTTTATTAGTACAGTGCACCATGATAGTGCTTGGCTTTTATGTAATACAAAAATAAACAAATGTATATGTAGGCTTTGACATATGTATCAGTGATCAGTGCACTAGTTACTTATAAGATGATGATACAAGATATGCTTATGTAAACAATTTTTACTATGCCATAAGAATTAAAACACAGAACTTTAAATATGCTCTGCTTTAAGAAATAATGGTCTGGTCCACTCCACTGACCATTGTTTAAATGAAATTGGCTTCAACATCGGAAGTTTCAGTATATAATTAGTGTCTTTGTTATATTGGGCTCTTTTAAAACAAAAACTTACTCCTGACACCTTAAACAAAACGAGTTTTACTTTCTGAGTGTGTTCATTCTTTTCTACTTCTCTTTCAACTGACTTATTATTCTATTGAGTAGTGCTTTTCATTACAAATTATGCCATGTGTTTGTTACTAGTTAACCTATAAATTGGCTGTCCCTGAGGGAACCAGATGTCCATCGTGGTCCTTTCATTGACCACTGATGGGGGGGAAAGCCTATCTAATGTTGCTTTCCTAAGTTAAAAAAAAAAAAAAAAAAACAAACTATGAGCAGAACAGTGGCAGCTAGAAATGGTGTTGGGCATGTCAGGCCTGAGTAACTGTTTGTACTCTGAGAAAATATCACTTCATTCAGGGTCATGGGAAATGCACGTGTAAGTTATATTCATGGCCTCCACTTACTCCTCAGCCTTCTGCAATCTGGCTTCTGCTCTTATTTCACTGAAATTGCTCTCATTAAGGCCTCTAATGACCTCCATATTTCTGTATCTGTGAGTTTCCGTCTTTATTTTACTGCATCCTTTTCCAACATATGATATTATTACCTATTCTATTTTTCAAAATATCTACTCCCTTGGATTTCATAACGTGTACACTAATGGTTCTTTCTGTACCTCTGAATATTTGTTATCTATTTTCTTCAGGGATTCCTCCTCTTATGCTCATAACTTAAATATCAGTGTTTCCCAGGATTTGATCATCAGCCCAGGGCTCTCTCTGCTCCCTCTATATACTTTCCTGAGCAATGACTTCAAACATCATTGTGATGAATCTCCCACATCTTTCTTACTCTTTCTAGGCCTCTCCCCTAAAGCTGAGTCTTGCAATATTTTTAACAGCCTGCTGGACAGCTCCACCTAGATATTTTAAAGGCATCTCCAATCTACACTCATCATCTTCTCCTTAAATGCTCTCTTCTTTTGTATATCCTATCTCAGTTGATGGACCCACCATCCTCTCAAGCATATAGGAAATTTTAGAGTTACCTTGGACTCCTTCTCTATCTCCCATGTCCAATTGACCCCTAATTCTTGTCTTGTCCTCTAAGTTTATCTACTACATGATCACCAAATGGAACTATCTTACCATTTCACTCTCCATCTAATGCCCAAGAGCCTTAAAATGTCATGCAAGAGGATTCTCAGTTCTGACCATACATGTACAGTTACCTGCTTTTAATTAATACTGACTTGCTCATAGTCATAACACATTCCCTCCCCCTTTTCTTTCCTTTTCCTCACAGTATTTCCTTTTCCTGGAATATATTTTTCCTTCAGACTAATTCATCCTTATCTTTTTTTTTTTTTTTTTTTTTTTTTTTTATAGACAGAGTCTCCCTTTATCGCCCTCGGTAGAGTGCTGTGGCGTCACACAGCTCACAGCAACCTCCAACTCCTGGGCTTAGGCGATTCTCCTGCCTCAGCCTCCCGAGTAGCTGGGACTACAGGCGCCCCCCACAACGCCCGGCTATTTTTCTGTTTTGCAGGTTGGCCAAGGCCGGGTTTGAACCCACCACCTTTGGTATATGGGGCCGGTGCCCTACTCAATGAGCCACAGGCGCCACCCCTTCATCCTTATTCTTTAAGGATTAACTATAACATTGCCTTCTCTAGAAAGCCTTCCCAGACATGCCTACCTCAAGGCTTGACTGAGTGTTCTTTTTCTGCGCTCCTGAAGAGTATACTCTTAATCGTAGCACTCATAGTAACTCTCTTGTCATTGTCTTGGTTAGGGGATACCATCCCTATTTGAGTGAGAACATCTTGAGGCAAAGTGTTGAGACACTTCCTTTTTGTATCAGGGGATACTATATAATCTAAATTCTTAAATTGGCTCACCAACTACTGTATAGCAGAGCACAGTGGAAGACATCTCTATTAGACTAATTTTTAAGCCGAAAGGCCATAATCACTGCCTAGTACTTTTTCATTTACCTCTGTGTCCCTCTAGCACTGTGCCAGGCACATAGTCAGTTTTCAAGAAAAGATGATTGAAATACATTGCAGGCCAGTTTTTGGACAGAGGATAATATGACCAACCTGGGAACCGACATTGCTTATGACAGCAAGGTTCCCCCTCTTCCCAGGGAATAGGTCTGCTCAGGAAACCAAATTAAAAGTCTGCAGGTTGCCTAGTAAATCTGCTGCCCTAGAAAAAACATGAGTGACTGGTTTTACTAGATGCATCATTCAAACCAGGCTAGAATCTCTAGAAGTAATCTCTTTCTACCCTAAGGGACAAATCTGTCCAGACAACTGGAATCCTAAAACACAGAAGTAATAGAAGGCAGTCTGGCAACATTTCTATACCCACTGGATGACAATAAGAAAAATAAATAAATTGTTATAAAAGATTTTCATTGCCTCTCAAGGGCACAAAAAAATACCCTACCCATGATGGCTTATGAAATAAATAAAAAGTCAGAACCTTGATAAATTCTGATTTCCGGGCATATCTTTATTAAGTCTTTGTTTTTATAGGCTAATTTGAAAAAGACTTTTATAAACATCTGTTTGCATCTTATCTCATCCCAAAAGTGGCTTAAAAATGTCATGGTGCCATAATGAAGCTGTCTAGACTTTTTTAAAGGATAATAAGATCTTGATGTGAAAATCTTCAAAATTTGACTTAATATCAAATATGAAAAATGTTAAGCTTTTACTCTATGTTGGGTAAAATTTTGGTCCTTTCACATTATTGCTTCATTTCATCCTTGTAACTACCCTGTAAGGTAGGTTTTCAATATTAGGTTTATGCTCAGAGACAGGAAATTAAATTTAGAAAAACATAGCTATTAAGTGGCAGAACAGAGTTGTAAACCCATTATATATGACCATGCACTGAGAACTTTGACCAATCTGTAACACTAAACTGTGAATATCTATTATAAATAGATACAGTTTTTTGTTGAGGCGTGTTGGTTAACTCTGTGTGTGTGTGTGTGTGTGTGTGTGTGTATGCTTCCCACCCATCAGGAGATTAACATGGGCCTGGTACTAGATTATCTCATTCACTCCTGTTAATACCTAACAGTTTAAAGACTATTATTATCCCTATTTTGCAGATGAGGAAATTGGTATTTAAAAAGTCTTATTCTGGCTCTACGCCGGTAGCTCAAGTGGCTAAGGCGCCAGCCACATGCACTAGAGCTGGCAGGTTCAAATCCAGCCCGGGCCTGCCAAACAACACTGACAACTACAACCAAAAAAATAGCCAGCGTTGTGGTGGGCTGTAATCCCAGCTACTTGGGAGGCTGAGGCAAGAGAATCAACTTAAGCCCAGGAGTTGGAGGTTCCTATGAGCTGTGACAACACGGCACTCTACCCAGCAGGGTGCCGGCTTGAGGCTGTGTCTCAAAAAAAAAAAAAAAAAGAAAAGAAAAGAAAAGAAAGTCTTATTCTGCAAATGTGTGAATGTGAGGGGGGTTCTAATTAGTTAGAAAAAATTTGTCTAGTAGTCTACATTGATAAGTTCAAAGACTACACATATCAGTTAGCTTTGCTCCACCATCATATGTTACACCAGTATTAGTGGTGATAAGAAATCTTATAATACTTAGTGCTGTGACCCCCACCTCCACCCCTACACACCACCACTTATACTATATAAGAAAAATAACCCAGAATGTATGCCTTACTGAAAATGAGTCAGTATCATTTACCAGCAAGGATAGACTTTTCTTCTATTTTAATTTGTCATTTATAGGCAACATGTTGTAATGCAACTTTGAAAATTCATGTGATTTTATCATTGAAGTGAAACTCTTTCCAGATGATGTGATGACATCCTTTTTTTTTTTCTGGATTTTTTCACCCATCTTTTTGGAGAGAGTCAATATTTTGGAAAGAGTTGCTTTCAAAGACTTGAACTTTTAAAATTTAGAATCTGAAATACCTTTATAAACATCAACAGTGTGTGAAAATAAATTGATTCATATTCTAAAACTTGTAAGTCATTACTTTGTATCAGGGGACATTCTATAGCCCTTATTTAAGCAGGGCAGGAAAATGGCACTTATTTCGGGGGCTTTTTTTACTTTCCATTACAGTGTACTTAGTGATGGTATAATTAACAAGGAGTTAATTCAGAGACTATTGAATCCTACAGTGTTCTTTCTTTAAATAAAAAGCAGTATGTGCTTTGTAGCTGAAGACTGAGAATTTAATATCCTATCTGTATTTTCCCCTAATTTGCCAAATTAATCATAGTCAATGTCAAAAATTCAGACATGATAGAAAATTCTAAAAAGGCAAAAATCATAATCCTACTATTCACAGATAACCACTGTTTTTATTGGCGTATATCCTTCCCCACTTTAAAAATTATAATGTTACTAATACTATTTTTTTTTCAAAAACAAGAAAATGATATGTCCTTTTGTAACTTGGCTTTTCCACTTTATGATCTAGAGGTCTATCAAGTACATATATATCCATGTAATAATTTAGATTGGCTATAAAATATCCCAGTGTATGTAGGTTCCATCTTGTATCTAATCCCAAGATGGGCATATAGGCTATTTATGATTTTCACTAGTACAAATAACACTGCAAAGAACAACATTGTACAGTGATCCATATGTTTACATTTGTCTGATAATACGAGGGCTGGATTTAGACTTTAAAAATTCAGGAATGGTTCTTTGAGAGTTCTTATCAGAGAGGTAAGCTGCTGGTTAGTAGCCATTTTTATTCACTTGTAGGCGTAACCTGGCACTCGGATTGTATATTAGACGCTAAAATTACAAAGGAACTTCTATCAGTGATGAATATGAAATTAAAAAGTTGTATTTTAACTCTATCCTAATTGCTCATATTTAAAACAACTGGCTTCTACCTTAAGGGACAGTTTATGCTTTAAAACAATGGCACTGGCAGCTGCTAAAGCGTCTGTGATATTAACCATACAGGTTGCCTTTGTTCATACAACTGGTTAGGTAATTAAGCATAGGCTGGCATAAGGAACACTACTAATGGGAAACACCTGTTTACAAACTTGCAAATTTTAAGCTGTAGGTTAATCTTAAATATCTTCTCTCCTCAAAATCACAAGCAGTGGTAGATTTCTCTGATCTGGTTCATTGGGAAATGGAGGCATCACACAGGGAGAAGGACTGCCATTTCTGCCTTACTACTGAAGCCAGAGAGCCTACATACCATGAGAGTACCTGGAGTTACTTAAGCTAGACAGCTGGGCTGACTGCACTAAAACTTCCGTCATCAGGGAGAAACAGGTACCCCAGACCCAAAAGATAGGTTGCACATGTTAAAAACAAAAAGAGTAGATATCTAGTCTTAGAGTGATACAGAAACAAAAGCACAGACGGGTGAGTGTATTCTAAGTCAGCACATCAGCAACCGAGTTCAGGCAGGTCACAAACAAGTGCCACAGAAAATGACAGAGGATCGTGCATCATATGATCGAAGTTGGAAAATGGCTGATGCCTAGGATTCTTAGTCATAGGGATCTGTGCCATACAGGGGGGAGAGAAGCACAAAGATGACAGGTGGTAGTAGTGAATGGACCCTGCAGCTGTAGTGCCCTTTAACAGCTACTTTATTCTGCACCAACCCACATGGCTGCTCAAACTCTCACTGTGCCAAACACTCTTGGCACAGGTCGTTGCAATCTATGACTTGATCAGCTCTTCTGTTGTCACTCTTGATAGTGCTTCAACCACAGAACCTCATCAGATGATTTCAGAGAGCCCCATTTCTGCTGATTTTTTTTAAGCATAACTGCTGTTTTCTACGTAAATACTTCAAGGTTGTTTTTTTTAAAAAATAGAATTGAAACTAAAATTACATGTTTAGAGAAAGAGCTATCACCATATTTTAGTCCTTGTAACAACGAATCTGGCCAGTGTATTTCCTTTAATTATTTTCTTCCTTGTCTTAGGCAAAAAAAGCTTAAACATGTATAGGCATTCTGATTCTCCCTTTATATATCCATTGTTTTTCCTATGCTCTCCCTAAATAGGAAATATTTAGTAATTAAATAGTCACCAATATAAGGGAACTAGAATTCACATTTTCTACTAATAAAAAATTTACAGCTTTCTATTTCTTATTATTGAAACTCCACCTTATCTTTTAAAGACTAATTGGCATCAAGTTTCCCCTGATCCCCAACTCCTGTCTTTAAGGGATAGGATTTTTCTCTACCCTGAACTTCCATTGTACTTAGAATGTAATATATGCTACAAGAGACACATAGTTCCATGTTCTGGTTCTTGGTACATTTATCCTTTCCAACATAATAACATAGAAGTGTGCCTGTTATGGTATCCTGCAGATAGCTTGTGTGATAAAACTTTGTGGATGGACAGACAGAAGGAAGTCTTTCCTTTCCTTATAATACTGTCACAATATCCTCCTCTCTGTAAGCAGCAAAACTGAAGGTGAATTCAAGGATCAGTTCCTGATGTGTTGCTAATGATCGGATGATTATTTAATCAGCAGCTTTTGAGAAACTGCTATGTATAAGCCGCTGTGATAGACACCTTGAGCAACTCTTTGTTACCGTTTTTGTGGTTTGTTTTTGTCTGTTCTTCATTATAAGTTTCACATTTATTGGTTTCGGGGGGGAAACTTTGCCAACTATTTTCTAACATTCTTCATATTTTTATTGGTGGCCTTTCTCCATATTTTCCAGATATGCAGGCATCCTCATCAGACTTTCAACCTCACAGAGAGAAGATTTGTCTTAGGATCCAATTGCATTCTCTAGTGAAGAAGCAAACATAATGCAAAGCTAATGTACAAAACCAAGGACATTTAAAAAAAATCTATTCACTAGCTTTGACATTGAATCCAAAGATAATCAATAGCAAGGTCTGTAGCAGTTGAAACACTGAACAATATACTGATTTTAGTTTTTTCCGAACCATACTTTTCTAAAATCCTTTGAAATTCTCAAGTTATCAATTATGTAAATACTAGTCATTTAAAATCCCAAGAGGTTGGTTGTACATGTTATGAAAATATCATGTTTATGATAGATAAAACTGAGTATTGCATATTTTCTGCATTTGTGCCTTAATATGGATTACATTTTTTAATGCCTTGAAGTAATGTTATTGTACTATGTGATTTTAGTTTTATCATGTATTTCAATCTTCCTAAAGTTACCTTAATTGAGTTTGTTTGATAATGTTACCTTTATACTAGTACAAGACTTGATAGTTTGCAAAATATGAGGTTCATAATAGAGATAGAGAGTAGAGTTAGTACCTGGCAGGGAGGATAAGAAGAAAGTGAAATATAGAAAAGTGATTTAATCTCACTGCTACAATTTTGCAAAATATAATTTGTTTTTCCCCTAGCACAGCAGAGTTTCATGCTGATAACAAGCTACTGAATTAATAAATCCATTGCAACTATTGAGGCTTTTCCTTTAATAACGTAACAAATGCTGAGCATTAAAAAAAGGAAAGGCGTTCTTTGTACAGATGTTACCTCGGGCAGATCTACCTCCCTAAGCATAAGAAAAATACCAACATCATACCCTGAGTGATGTCAATGTGAAAATAATTTGTGCATCTCAATTAGAATACTGTATTTTTCACACAAAAGCACGCTATTTCCTACGACACATTTACTTATTTTCCAATTGGAAAGACATTTAAGGGTCTATTTTGTTATCATTACATGTGCTTAACTCCAATTACAGTTAATAGGAGTTGTGTGTCTATAGTCACAGTAGCCTCTGAACTATTTTAACATTATTGCTTTCCATTACCATCCTCATTAAAGTAACTTTCATCTCTTTTGCTAACCTGAACTACCACAGTAATCTGGGTTTCTGTTTTCTTTGCACAGATTTATTTGTGTGTAATGAAGGACACGGATTACACAACATAGCCTGTTTCTAGTTTTAAAAACATTATAGTGTCATTGAAATTAGAAGAGGGCTAGAACTATTTAATTGTTAAGTGAAAGAAATTGATTAACTTCTAGACATACATTTTTGCACAGTACCCTGTGTATACAATTCTGTTGGACTGAAGCAGTTCAATATAGTTTAAAATCTGTGGTATCTAGTGGACGTCAAAATTGTAAAACATATGAGAAAATAAGGTTTACAGACTAGACACACTAGACTCTACCAACAATCAACAAAACCATACGTTTAATTTCAATTATTCAAGTTTTCAACAAGACAAAAACAAAAACAGTAAATATATTATATTCTCCTTTGGCTAGTGCTGGACTCTGCTGTATTTCCAGAAGAAAAGTGGTCAGCTTTCAGAAAAACTGATCAAAAGATAGGGAAAAGAGGCCCTGTTAAGTCTTTAAGAAAACGAGCAACCTGAGGAGGACTCTTGAAAACATCATTAGGGACGTTAGCATCTCTTGACTCTTTGGCACTTCAACGGACATCTGCCCGCCTTTACTAGGATCATCCTATACCTATTGGGTTTCTTTTTCAAGCCATGTTATTTTCAAGTTGTTTTGTGATTACAGCATGCTGTAGAGTTCCAAAATGTGCCCTCAAAAGGTGTGTTTTAGATGCAAATATAAGTGACGGGGAGGTTTAGCTCCACCAGATATTAAAACATATTATGAGGCTAAAATAATGAAATCAAGAACTTTTGGCACAAAAACGTGGAATAATATCAAGGTCAATGGAACAGAAACCCTAGTGGAGGTAATTTAATATATGATAAAGGAAGGGTAATGAATCATTGTCAACATTCATGATTATTTAACAAATGGTGTTGGAAAAGCCCATTTCCTCTTTGTAAGGAAAGTAGAGGAAGGAAGGAAAGAATAAGTGAACAAGCTAATATGAAAGCCTGCCTGACATTCTACCACAAAATGAACTACAGATCATTTAAGTAGTTAATTGTAAAATAAGAAGTCAACCCTCAAAGAGCAAGAAGAGACAGATGAAAGGTCCCAGGCTAGAGGACACATGTAATGGGTACAATGCACACTATCTCGGTGATGGGCACACTTATAAATTTACTCTAATAGTAGAAAAACAATTTATGTAGCCAAAATGTTTGCACCCTTGTAATAAAATTAAAATAATAATAATACCACCAAAAAAATCTACAAAGGAACAAAACACAACGTAAAAGATCGATAGATTTAATTCTGTAAAAATGGTCAAATGAAACCATGTTCCTAAAAACCCAGATCACGAAATATTTAACAATCACCCAAGCGATCAGCAAACTAAGGAAAATATTTCTAATAAATTGATTGATTACTATCTTTAATATGTAGCATTCAAACTAAAAACAAAAGCGAAAACCTAAGATCCCAAGAGATAAATGAGTAAAGTGTGCTCCCATTAAAGGGCACAATGTAAGAGTACATGGCATACCTCTTGGGTGTGGGACACAACTACAAGAGGGACTGCACCTAACAAATGTGAACATTGTAACCTAGTTGTTTGTACCCTCACATTCGTCTGGAATTTAAAAGACAAATAAATAAATAAACACACAGAAAAGGATATGGTCAGCATGTAAAGAAAGAATAAATGGATAGTAACATAGGAAAAGATTCACCTCACTAATATTTGAAGAAATGTAAAAGGAATGAAGCAGGTGCCATTTTTTTGTATTGATACGTTTAAAAGAGATTAATATTTAACAATAAGATAGGACAGATAAATTTATATATTGCTAATTGGATTTAAATTAACACAACTATTCTGGAATACATTTGCACTTAATTTTACATATCCTATCAATGCCACTTCCACACATGGCATATATAAATATGTAACTATAAGGATGTTCAATGTTATGCTATTTATAATAGCAAAGTATTGAGAGTAACCAAAATGTCCCACAGTAGAGAAATGGTTAACTAAGTTGGGGTATATTTATATAATATAGAAAGAAGAATATGTATCCATTAAAGATTGAGCTTTCAATATCATGTTCCAGAAGTTTAATGACATGGAAAATTTCTACAACAAAATATTAAATGAAAAAGTAGAACACCAAATTGCAGATATAGTTTGAGCTCCACATATTTTCTTTTTAAGATACTAGTCTGGTAACAGTGAGGAGAAATAATTTGGCCAGGTAATAGATCCATTGGCTGTCCCCTACCGAAAAATTAAACCCAAGCTTAATTTAGCTGCCACTTCCCATTTGTTTGTAATAAAGTGAAAAACTACATCCAAGTCAGGATCCCTAAAATCACAGAGGGAAGTGTAAATCAGACTTAGACACAAGGGGGTAAATGGAAGTCTGTGTGAGACTAATTCAATATCAAAGTCCAAAAATAAATGAACTTTGTCTCCTCGGTGTTTTAGGATGCAAATAACTACTCAGTGGACATTTCTAGAAGCAACATACAAAAAAAATTTTTTTTTTATTTCCTTCGCCCAAGCTGCATAAACTTGAACCTCCATTTGCTCTGTTTGCTAGAAACCATGCCTACCCATAGATGGTAAATCTGCCACACCATCACTTTTGAAAAGCTTCAGAGAAAACAAAGCTCTTTGTAAATTACAGAGGCTTTCTAGCCAGCTAATTTGCATTAAAATGGGATATTTTGTAACCCAATGTGCAGCATATAAGGGGCATACACTTAGTTTATGCTATCCTGCTGTGAGGACTAGTGTATTATATTAGGTCAACATTGGTACATTTGCATGCCTTTGAAGCACCAGGAAGGAAAACAGTCCTTCCACAGACAACAAAAGACAGCTACCTGTGGGGAATGACTAATGGACAGGGCCCTCTTAGCACAGTTTTTTTTTTTCAATCCCAGCTTAGCCTCCTCTTGCAGTATGCAGGATACAGCCTTGCACCTATGGCATATACTCACTTTGTTAAAAGGGTTAATTGCACACTTCCAGGTCACACAGCACAGGCTTGCATCACCTCATCTCTCTCATGTCACACCGTGTTGAAGCTTTATCTGTGCTGTGCTTGCTTTTTCTTCGGTTATTTCACTTGACCAAGTTCAGGAAGAAGAAAATTAATGATGTAGATTTAGGTGTAGTTCTGAAATTTTGTAACTTGCAGGTATTTCATGGATCATGTGCTTTTTACATAGTTGCTGAATAAATTATTGCATGAACGAATTCTGAGAGCAATACAATAAGGGGTTTAATCCTTTCACTGCAAAGCTCAGGAAGGTTTTGAGATGAATACCAAATCAATTTATCCTAAGAAAAGGAGTGAATTTTCTTACTCTTATGACAGCAAGGAAAGCCTTGACATCAGTTTGAGCTGGTTAATGTGATATTTCAAATGTGCAGAACCATGTTTAAGCTGGGCCATGTATTTATATTACCTTTCGGTTAAAGATTTGAACATTGCTTTGATTTTGGCTGCTCTTCCTCTATAGGATGCACGTTTTCACATGACTATGCCCCTCTCTTCAACCTTATGCTTTGACCAAGTCACTCTCCATAGCATCAGAATCTATTCACCTGCATGTGGGGCATATTTCAAAAACAAGTCTTTGATGATCAAAGAGAATCAAACTGTGGTAGATTTGGAAGGTACATTTTGGGACTGATATCTCAGGCTTATTGCAGCATTAATCCTCATGTTTACAAACAATAGAATCCTTTAATGAATTCTTCAACCATCAGGCTATATTAGACCCTGAAGATAGATTACATCCGCTAGACTTTTTTATTCACTATGATGTGTTACTCCATGAATTAAGAAAAAATAAGCAATTCAGCCACTAAAAAAGATGGAGATGTTACATCTTTTGTATTAACCTGGATGGAGGTGGAACACATTCTTTTTAGTAAAGCATCACAAGAATGGAGAAGCAAGAATCCAATGTACTCAATTCTAATATGAAGGCAGTAGATGAGCACAAGGTGGGGGGTAGGGGAATGAGCAGTGGGGAGAGGGGAGGAGGGAGGCAGATGGGGGGGTCACGGTGTGTGGCACACCTCTTAGGGGCGGGACACAATTATAAAAGGGACTTTATCTAACAAATGCAACCAGTGTAACCTAATTCTTTGTTCCCTCAATGAATCCCAAACAATAAAAAAGAAAGAAAAAAGAAGCAGAGGAAGAATATGACAAAAATTACGTCACCCCATCCTCCAAGGAAATGTGTTTTCTTGTATTTCATTGTACAGTGTCTCTGAGAAGTATACACACATAGACAAATTCTTCTCTTCCATCTTCCTCTCTTGGATTTCCAGAAAGATAGCAGGCAGATTAGAAAGGGAGCTCTCCACTTGTTAACAAAGCCCTTCATATCATCTCAGGCAAATACATGTGTTTTAAACTATTGACTTTTTGGAGGAGAACCCTCCTTTTTTGTCATCTAAACCACAACTAGTGTCAATGGTGTTGGGAGAATAAGACAAGTTAAAAAAGTGAATTTGCTTCACTGCTCAAATCATATCACGTGAGGACTCACTTCCTCCACTTACGTTTCCAAACAGGAAGTGCCATCATTCGGACCATTTATCCGTATTATTCCATCACTTCTGACAGTAATAATATCTAATATTTCTTCTTTTTCTCATAAACTCCAACTATGTGTCCTGGCCTTGTGAAGGCCAGGCCACTGATTTTTACCCATTAGTATTTAATACTATAAAATATAAAAGTTGTATTTCAAATAATGCTGTGATTTTTTAATCTCTGCTTCAAAGAAGATAGGACTCCCAACATGGGAAAAAGAAAATCTCTCTCTCCTCTTCTCAATACAAACACACACATACAGACATTCTCTCTCTCTCTCTCTCTCTCTCTCTCTCTCTCTTTATGATATCCATGGTATCCTCTAAATTTTACTTCTGGCTTGATCCATATGTGACTAAAGTATAAATTTTGTAACTGAATGAATTTCTTAAACATAAATACAGAGAATTGGAAATTAATAAAAAATCCGGATCAGCCATGGCTGCTGTTGTTTCTAACAGCATATTTTCATCAACAAGATCAAAGGCTGACATTATGAAAGTAATTGGCTACTTTTACAGATAATTGTTATTATTATCTCATTAACTTAGGGACCAATTAGGCACCGCAGAAAATGAGGCGAAAGAAGGCAAAGAGGAAAAAAGAAATAGAGAAATTCTAAAATAATTCTCTTCTATATAAGCCAAAAGCAGAATGTGAGCTCTGAACCATTATTTATCCTGCCTTCCAAAAGTTTCAATATCCTTTCCTCAGTTTGTTCTGACCTGACAGTTTCTTTATTTTCTCACATTAAATGCCACACTTAAGTGGCAAGTTGATATGAACTCTTACATCCCATCATTTGCATGTGGTACTTGTCTTGGATCCAGTGGGTAATGAGTGATGGTATGCGATTAATAACCAGCAGCATTTCTGGAATGAAGTATGAGTGTCATTGACCTTAGCATGTAGGACCACCAAAGCACAAGCATTTTTCCAGCTGGCACGGTCCTAGGGGATGCCACCATCATTCTCATGTCCAACAGCTTTAAGACTTAAATTGCTTAAATGCCAGCAATGCAGTGGGAGCCATTATATTGTAATCTTTTTTTTTGTTTTTTTGAGACAGAGTCTCACTTTGTCACCCTCCGTAGAGTGCCATGGCATCACAGCTCAGAGCAACCTCAAACTCTTGGGCTCAAGCGATTCCCTTGCCTCAGCCTCCCAAGTAGCCTCCCAGGTGACTGCCACAATGTCTGACTATCTTTTTTAGAGACCAGGTCTCGCTCTGGCTCAGGCTGGTCTCGAACTCTTGAGCTCAGGCAATCCACCTGCCATGGCCTCCCAGAGTGCTAGGGTTATTGGCGCAAGCCACTGCACCTGGCCAATATTGTAATCTTATTTTTAAATGTTTCCTAAGAAGTTTCAAACCAATTTGTATGCAAACCAGTGACATCTAAGTAATAAGTGCTTTATCCAGGAATGTTATCTTCACATTTTTTGCTGAATTGTGATCCATATCGCAAACTAAATAATGGATTTTTTTAATCGTATCTTCAAAGGGATACCCAAATAATTCATCACTCAGATATATCTCCGAGTAGAGAAAATGCCTCTTCTTTTCTCGCCTCTCAGTGATATTATTGCATTATGCAGTACTTGGTAGGCTTTAAGCTTATGGCTTATTGGCTCAGGATACTCATACCATGGTGTTAATGAGGGCAAGGTCATGGGGACCAGTTAGCTTTGCTCTGTGTCCAGTCCACAGACTACCAGGAATCAGTCAAGAGATGCTAGCTCAGAAGAGAATGGCACTATGGCAAAACATCAGCACTTGTTGGTCTGTCCTCCCCCTGTGCCAGGCAGGATGTGTTAGTAAGACATCATCATCTTAGGGAGGAAATGAGTAGCAGCTTGGGAGGCCCCATCATCTACCTCTGAACAAAACAGCCCTGACATTTAGGCATTAACTTTGCATTATAATCCCCCATCATACCATTGATTTGCTGTGTAACCTTCATCACTAAAGCAGAGATAATAGAATGGAATGAAATGGGCTCACCTCCTGGGGATATTGTGTGAAATTAGCAAATTAACGAGTGTAAAGTGTTAGCATTTATGTAAGTGCTGGTGGTTGTCATTATTTCTGGGGACCCAGTCTCATTCTAAATAGAGACTCTAAGTATATTATGCTTTTGTCAGAAAGGGATTTTCACCCACATCAATTGCATTTAAGCTGAGCATAAAACAGAGGTGATAATAGCATAGTAGTGAGCATTGCAATGCAGAGCAGTAAACCTTTTTCCTATTAAATGTAAAACTATTTTCAGCAACTTTCAGTGCTTTTAAACTTGCTTTCCAAGCTTTGTGCCAACAGTTATCTCTACAGCGATTATTCTTCCTGTGACGGGTGGGGGGATTGAGACCTAGAATAGATATCATTCATTATTCATTCCCATAATGACTATATAATGTATTGAATTTGTTTACATCATACAATCAGGCAAATTCGGTAGCTGGTGTGATTGCCACATACTGCAATCATTGTAAAAAATAAAAACTCTTTTCTGCTCTGCCCACACTGGTGTCCTCTAGAGGTAGTCAACATACAGATTGAAAACTCATCAGGAATTGAAGTGCTTTCCAACAAAAGGCACCGTACATAGATCCTTTCAATTTAACATCTTTACCGAGGAATTTTGTTGTTGCCTGCTATTTCCAAAGGGACTGTGCTTGAGAGAATTCTTCCATTTCTTTTATCACTCTGACTTCACTTACCAAGAAAAGTCATTTATTGCTGATTGCAGAACTCTTGAACTCTGCCTGGCAGCTACAGTGTGAACTCAGATCTGGACTCCTTGTTACTTATTTACATATTCATTTGAAGTGATTTTTCAGGACTATTTGAAAACCTCTCTCAACCTGACATCATGTAATAGCCAAGATCTAAAATAAAGCTCACCCTGCTTTTGGTTCTTTTTCTCTTTGTCTTACAGATAACAGACGAGTCCCTTTGGAAAGGTCACGCTCTCGCCACAGTGGAGCTATCTCATCTAAGTGATTCCTGATGCCAAAGAATATGAAAATATTTAAATAAACAAAATCACACGTCCTGAGAAGAACAACACATGCACTCAAGGGATGGAGAGAAAATAAGTGCATTTCTGCAAAGATCAAGCTAATCTGGATGAAGTAGTGTGCATTTATAAAACCATTGCAAGACTCCTCCCGTAATACTAATCTGAACACAATTATTAGGCTTATAAATCGTGTGCTCCATTTTCATGTAAAGATGTATATCATTTGTTATCGTGTGTGACCTGTGATGATGAAAGGGTAAGAGACTGAAGGGTTAGAGCTTTTGAAAACGGTCTGTCAAAAATTGAAAATCTTAAATTTGTAGGTGACCTCACTAAAAGGATAAAACCAGAAAAGAAAGAGAAGGAAAAAAACAGAAAGAATTATCAAATGTCTGCTTCCAATCCCTATTACACATAAAAGACAAAGGCCCCAAAATGTGCATCTTAATGATTCAGGGAGGGGCTAATATTGTGCACACTGAGAGAAGCCGTTTTGGAAATTCACGAAAGTACTGCTCCGCCCCAGTCAAGTTATTTAGAATCTTATCTCAAGTGAAAGCTGATGGATTCATCTGTTTTAGCTGAAATTAAACTTTTCATTAGTCTAGCGTTTCAGCATGATATTGCAGGCACTTATCGTTGCTAAAAATAAACCAAAGTTTAATAGAATCAGTTAGGGAAAGTGATTTAAACTTTATTTAAAGAGGTATTTTCTAATTATGCATAGATATCTACTTTCTACAAATACTTTATACGGCTATTTTTGAGAAAAACCTCACATTTTAATGTTTATGCTAGGGACGAACCTGAGAATTCTATTATCTTTATGTAGATTTTAGATGCAAATATTGATTCCTAGTCTCTGTGGTTTACTTCTTCTCTCTGTTGCCTCTTACTCCCTTGACGCCCTTGAAGGCAGGGAGTAGAGTTCTAGAAGACCTGAGAAGAAAAAGATTTCTTTCTGCAGGAGGCAGCAAAATCTGCCTGAAAGGTCAATTGTTTTATCTCTCTTTCTACTCCTCTTTCTAATTCTGCTTTGATGGTCTGAAGAAGAAAAAGAAATTCTATGTATGTATGTGTAAATATGTGTATATATTTATATCTCCTGCTACACTAATTCCATATCCCAGTCACTAAGCGAACTTCTCAATCATCATCATACTTACTTACCTTATATTAACAAATTAAATTGACGCTGCCAAAATAACTCTAGGAGGAAAAACAGGCTCTACATTTTTCTTAAATAGATGAGAGAATAAAAATCATACTTGTCTATTATTTTAAAATATGCATTGAAATAATGTGGCATAACTACTCTAGAGTGCAATTTCAAGACTAATTCATGCAGATGATTGTTATTATTGTAAAAGATTTCTTGTATATATATATGTTTGTGAGATAGAAAATACTATTTCTGTTCCTCCAAAGCACATCATACCCATTTAGAGAGAAGAGCAAACGATAGGCCTGGCAAGTCCCCAGCTAAGATAATAGAAACAAGTGACCCATAGCTTACAGATTCTTTTATATAGTTGTATAATGATTCAAACTGCTGCCTTTTCCTCCATTGCATTCTTACTTAGATATTATATTTTAAAAGCTCTGACGCTGCTACAAGAGAAATCAAAAATAGTGACAGTATCTGAGATTTTACAATTTTGTCCTGTCTGAAAATACATAGAGACACACACATCTTAGGGATATATCATTTTCACACACTGTTTTTTAATAACAAAAGTGTAGGTTCTACTAATTTATCTAAATACCTAGTATGTGGTTTTTTTACTTTACAGGAGATTTCTTTGAAATCTCCATGATATGGCTTCTTTGACTCTTTTGATAGCTTTTCAGCCTATAAGAAAATGATTTTGAAATCTTAACTCTGACGAAAATTGGGGGGCATTTGCTATACTGTATTAGCAAGCTGGTTAAGGTAGAAATACCAATTTGTATCAGCTTTTCCAGATGTGAACTTGCCTTATTTTTTAGTTTGTGAACAAGAATGAATGAAGTACTACATTGATAAATTATATACTTATATTTAGAGCAATTCCCCATACTTTTCGCAACCATAAAAACACCATTAAAAATTATCACCCCTCAAAAATACATAATGACATTTGTGGTATGGAACCAAATTATACTAAAGGCTTTTGTTGGTTTTATTACTACCACATGTGAGAAAAACCATTTATACGGGGTTTTTTTCAGAATGTTTTTAAAAATGCGGAACCCTTAAAATGTTAACTGGTTGTAGTAGTCTTTCACTCCTATAACAAATTACTACCAGTTTGGTGGCTTAAATCAACAGAAATTTATTCTATCATGCTTCTGGAGGCCAGAAGTTCAAAATTAAGGTGTTGACAGGACCATACTCCCCTCCCACCTCCCAGAGGTTCTAGAGGAGAATCTTTCTTTGCCACTTCCAGCTTCTAGTGGCTATTGGCATGCCTTAGTTGATTGCCACATCTTTCTGTCTGCTCCATCTTTACATCACCTTCTCCTCTGAGTACCTAATCTCCCCTCTACCTCTGTCTTAGAAGGATGCTTATGATGATATGTAGGGACCACCCAGATTAATCCAGGATAATCACCTCATCTCAATATCCTTAACTTAATTACACCCATAAGACCCTTTTTCCAAATAAGATAACATTCACAAACTCTGGGGATTAGGATATAGCTATATCTTTGGGGGGGAGGGGGCACCGTTCATTCCACTAGTAAGTCCTTGCATGTATGTAAGAATGTGGACATATCTTTTTGGAAGCCAGCCTCAGCCTACCATAGTTCACCCTCTGGCCCAAAATTTATGTCTGTCGCATGTATAAAATACATTCAACCTATGCTAACATTACCAAAAACCTCAACTTATTACAGCATCAACTCTGAGTCCAAGATCTCATTTAAATATCATCATTTCAGAAATCCCAAATCTCATCATTTAGATGATCTCAGGTATGAGTGCAACTCAAAGTATGATCCAACCTGGGCAAAATTCCTCTCTATCTTTGAACCAGTGAAACAGAAAAGAAGTTATCTATTTCCAAAATACAGAGGTGGAACAGACATACGATAACAATTACAGATACCTATTAAGAAAAGTAGAGAATGGTAAGTAGAAAGGAGTCACCTGTTCCAATCAGTTTCAAAATCCAACCCAGACACATTTCCTTTAGGTTTAAAGGCCTAGCAATAATCCTCTGTGTCTCAGGGCTTCACCCTTTGGGCTTACAGCTCTTCCTTCTTAGACCACGGATTGGGCTTCTGCCTATGTGCCCATGGGTCTGCCCTCAGGTTGATCCTTCCTTTATCTTGAAGTGTAACACATGTTTGCAGCTGAATAGTTTATCAACCTATTTCCTGCCTTTAGGATTTTGGCAAGCTGACAATCTTTTGTCACTTTTTTTCTCTCTCTATCCCTTTCAGGCCATGTTGGAAGTGTTTCTGCTAATGTAAAATTCTCGAAACTTTGTAGGTCTCCCAAGTATGTCACATTGATTCACACCTTTAGAAAAGAGAGTCGTGGAGATTTTTTTGTGTGTAACTCCATCTCTAATCTTGGCTTCTACTGGGATGGTTGAGTGAAACCATGAGTCACTACCTAATTCCTTCAGCACTAGGCAAAAGTTGTCCAGCCACACGTTCGGCCTTATTTCCAGAGCACACTTAGCTAACAGTGAATCTCCTCATTTGAGCATTTTTTGCAATCTAAATAGACTCAGAATCTCTCCAGTCATCAAATGCTGATCCTTGTTTGCTTAACTGTTCTTCCATCAGTGTATCTGTTTTCTCTTATTTATGCATCAAAAGAAACTAGGCTATACCTTTAATACTATGCTTGAAAATCTCCTGAGCTAAAACATCCAAGTTCATCCCTTGCAAGTTCTGCTTTCCACAAACTCATAGAACACAATTTAGATAAACTTTTTGCCCCTATTTATAATAACAAGGATTGTGTTTCTTTCAGTTTCCAATAAAATATTCCTCATTTCCTTCTGAACCCTCCCCCAAAACGCCTGTGACATTCATATTTCTACCAACAGTGTGGTTAAAGCA
Organism: Perodicticus potto; assembly: GCA_963574655.1. NCBI lineage: Eukaryota > Metazoa > Chordata > Mammalia > Primates > Lorisidae > Perodicticus > Perodicticus potto. The sequence goes on from CAUYRH010082116.1 coordinate 29,035, forward strand.
ATCTATGCTTTTTCTTTTCTTTTTTTTAATCCGTGCTTTTTCGATCACGCACATCAAAATTCTTCCCGTCTCTACCCATTATCCAATTCTCGAGCCCCTTCACATTTTTAAGTATTCGTTACCGTGGTGCCCCATTTCTCAGCACCAAAATCTATATCAGATTCCTGTGGCTGCTGTAACAAATAAACCTCAAACATAGTAGCTTAAAACAATAGAAATGTATTCTCTTGCTGTTTTGCAGGCTAGAAATAGAGGCATTGGCAGGGCTGAACTCTTTTTCTGGAGTCTCTAGGGGAAAATCCCTTCCTTGCGTCTTCCAGTTTCTTTGGCTGCCCAAGGTTTCCATTCCTTGGCTGTGGTTGCATCTCCCTCTGCTCTGTCTTCACGTCACCTTCCCCTCTGTATATATAATCTACCTCTGCCTCGCTCTGAAAAGGACACTTGCGGTAGCATTTAGGGCCCATCCAGATTATTCATGATGTCTTATCTCAAGATCCTCAATTCAGTCAAAAAAGACCCTTTTTTCATTTTTTTTTTGGCCGGGGCTGGGTTTGAACCCACCACCTCCGGTATATGGGGCGGTGCCCTACTCCCTTGAGCCACAGGCACCGCCCAAGACCCTTTTTTCAAATAAGGCAATATTATAGGTTACGAGGACTAGAATATGGACATACCTTTTGGGAGAAAGGGGCACCATTCAGCCCACTAGTCATTGCACATATGTGTACTTTTCACTTTTTAAAGTGCATCCTTGGTGCTCAAGCCAAATTTAAATTTGTCTCTAAAAGCTATTGTCTGCACAGGCTATGTTACTGCATGCTTTGTTGTTGAATAATAGACAGGCTATTCTAAATTTTGGTTGATTCTTTTGCCATTGTGGCCAATTAGCTTGAAAAGAAAATAGATGCCACCTCTGCACTCTGGTGTACCTTTTCTGCCCTTTTTATGGAGTCTTTGACCAAACTTCTTCTATGATTCTTAATGCAGGCACAAAACTACCTCTGATACAGAAGGGTTCTTTTGCAAGCTTATTTTAAATGTGAATCCCTCCGCTGAAGGGAGAGGTGAAAGAAAAGACGGCTTAGAATGAGTATTGAGGGAAGATTGTGTCCAAACTAAGCCAATAGCAGTAGCAGTAGAACTGTGCTCTCATTTCGCCTCAGAATTAACACCTGTCTCTAAGCAGGACCAAGAATGACTTGCAATCTATATGTAATGGCTACTTACTTCTTCAATAAAGTTAACAAATGCATTAAATGTTGTACTGTCTGTGATATTTACAATTAAGCATGAGGGGCCGGGTGCAGTGGCGCACAAGCCTGTAATCCTAGCACTCTGGGGAGGCCGAGGCTGGGGAGGGGGCGGAAGGGGTGGGGATTGCTTGAGCTCAGGAGTTTGAGACCAGTCTGAGCAAGAACATGACCCCATCTCTACTAAAAATAGAAAAACTAGCCAGGCGTTTTGCAGTGGGTATCTATAGTCCTAGCTACTCGGAGGCTGAGGTGGGAGGATCACTTGAGCCCAAGAGACAGAGGTTGCTGTGAGCTGTGATGATTCCATGGCATTCTGCCCAGGGTGACAGAGTGAGACGCTGCCTCGGGGGGGACAAAAAAAAAGAAGTGTGTCTGAAGGGCATAAATTGCAAAATGTCGAAACATTCTAGGTGACACTTCAGCTGAACAGAACTGTAAGAATGTTTCTATATGGACCTAGTCAGGTAGCCATCACATGATCTTATTTAAGACACACTTACAGGAACCATAAGGTTTTTTTTCTTTTTTGCAGTTTTGGCCAGGGGTGGGCTTGAACCTGCCATCCCTGGTATATGGGGCCAGCACCCTACTCCTTGAGCCACAGGCGCTGCCCCAGGACCCATAACGTTCTCTTAAATATTCTGTAGCACTGCTTGCTAGAGTAGTGGAGAGATTGTATAAATAAAAAGCCCAGAAAAGTCAGAAGACTGATTTACATGCTCCAGAGAAACTGTTTTCAACAGAAAAGGTTTGTTGTGAGTATAGAACTAAAGCAAATGATGTCAAAATGCTCTGGGAGTAAAAATCTAGACTGAGCAATAAAGGATTGTAGATCATTATTCTCTGGAGGGTTTTCCAAAGCGCTCATTATGGGTGGGCTGACTTGAAGATGAAGAATTGTACAAAGTAAAAACCAAGTCTGTAAATGATATGATCCCAAACCTGGCAAGCCCAATGGCTTTTCTTGGAATAACTTGCCCAGGAATCAAATACATTGGCTTTTTCTCCCCCTGAGACCCAAATAGGCAAATTCCTTACTGGGAAGTTTGAAAACCTTACTAAGTACAACTAGGGGAGTTTGAGCTTAAGGCCAAGATCTCAAAAGAAAGTGGAAATCTGGAAATTGATCTATATGCAATGCATGTAACATGCTATATAGTTGTGATTTATAATGAAAAGAAAGCTAAAGCCAAAGATCCCATTAACAGTCTGAATTTATTTAGGTGTCTGGAGTCCCAATAGCCACAAATAAAATATTATTACAGTTAGTGGCCATTGCAGGGAAAACAACTCACAAATATATGAATTATGCAAATCATAACCTTGTTCTTACTTCTTGGAAATTAGCCAGAGTTCAATCTTTAGCCATGATATGACCTTTTTTCTTGGCTAGTAGAAGTTCAGCTAGTATTTTCACCTATTTCTTGGCTAACTGAAGTCGAGCCATCACCTTTTGGTGTTGATGAGCACAGCATAAGAACTATTATTATTAGACATAATAATAATAAATAATATAAGAAAACTTTCAACTTCTCTACTTTGCTAAAGCCTCCCCCGCCCCAACTCCCCAGTCTGGCTATTCTAGGCATTGAGTGTCCATTCAATGGAAGTTTCCTTTTCAGGACATAATTATGAATTAAACATAGTTCCTGTTTTCACTATCTCATAGTCTAGTGGGAGATGGGACATATACGAACAATTGTAATCCAAGGTGGACGGAAACTGAGTGATGTTATAAGAGTGGTATAGACAAGGCCTTTGGCAGTTCAGATAAAGCAAATCACTCTTTGAGAGGTAGAGGGGATCTTGGGGTGGGAAGCAGATTATCAGTATAGACACTAGGCGGGGATGGCATTTGAACTGAAATTTAAAAGGTAAAAATGTATTTGGATGTGATGCTTTTATTCCATCAGTATTTACTGAGCACCTACTGTGTGCCACTCACAATGCTGGACGCTGAGGTTATAACAGTGAACCGGATAGATGTGTTCCCTGTGTCATGGAACGTACGTCTTTTTGAGAAGGGAGGGAAGGAAGGAACAAACTTGAAACCTCTTGGTACATATGCAGGTCATACTGAAACTGAATACTGGGACTAGAGGGCAAGGGTCGTGAAAGGTAGTAGTGCTTGCGTGGTTTCGGCTTGATTCTATAAATGACAGAGGACTACTGAGGGGTTTTGAGCAATGAAATGAAATGGAACACTTCAGAAAGATGACGCTAGAATCTCTAGGAAGGACAAATTAGAAGCAAAGGAGACTATTGCAATAATGCTTTTGAGAAATGAGGGCCCAATCTGTGGTAGCATCAGTGGACCAGATCCAGGTGACATCTAAAGAACTGGCAACCAACTGGGTGTTGAGGGCATGAGGAAAGGGAAGACTCAAATTTGATGACAAGGTTTCAGATCTGAGTGACTGAAGCGCTACCTTCAACAGAAAAATTGAACACAAGAGCCCATCTTTTCCATGGTAACCATGGATATGCACAGCTGCAGCCCTGACACTTGGTTGATCCTATTATCTGTATTGTTGACTGGTTCGTACAAACCTCATATGCAAGTAGCATCAAATCACAGAGACACAGAGCAGACAGGAGAGCATGATTTCTGCACAAGAACTTATTCAGTGACAGTAGAATGATGATGGTCATAAGAAGGGTAAGTTCTCTATGTTACTGTCTCTTCCTTCCCTTCTCTTTTCTTTCTGTTTCTTTTCTCTTTTTTTCTTTTTTCAATAATTGGGCTTTCAAGCCAAAACATTGAATGATCGTTCAAGGAAAAAAAAAAAAAAGCCTGACAAAGACTACGTAGACGTTAAAATGTACTGATTCAGTTTTGGCCTCACACTGACAGGAAAGAAAGGCCCTTAGATGAACTATAATTTATGGAAAAGCTTTAATTAGTTCATATCTAGGCCTTCTTAAGTGTCTGGTTAATTTTAAGCCATACATTTAAGAGGTTCTTTTTTTTTTTCTTCTTCTTTTTTTTGAGACAGAGTCTCATTATGTCTCCCTGGGTAGAGTGCTGTGGCGTCACAGCTCACAGTAACCTCAAACTCTTGGGCTTAAGCAACTCTCTTGCCTCAGCCTCTCAAGTAGCTGGAACTACAGTACCAGGCTATTTTTTTTTCATTGTTGTAATTGTCATTGTTGTTTAGCAGGTCCGGGCCGGGTTCAAACCTGCCAGCCCTGGTGCATGTGGCTGGCGCCCTACCCACCGAGCTACGGGCACCGAACCTAAGAGATTCTTGAACAATGACTACTCTAAAAGAACAGCAAATTCTCCCATTTTACTATTTTCCTAAGAATGTCTCAGAGTTCCAAACAATGCCCAAGTCTTATTTCCTTCATGTTAAATACTTTTCTACTCAAAGAACCATGAAGCTTCCCTCCCCAGTACATTCAACTGCTGGGTCAAGTAACACCAAATGGATCTATTTTAGCTAATATTCTTTTGTTTGGGGATGGAACACTGCTCTACCTCCCTCACCCCCGAATACCTTACCACCTTCCATTTTCCTCCAAAACCCCAAATATCACAATAGAGATTAAATTGAAACAGATATTATGAATTTTTCTCTTTGAACAGTTTTGGGAAACCTACAGCATCTAATATCACAGTCACCTGGACTTTTTGACAAAAACCAAGCGAGAAAGTGTTTTACCTGGCTGAACGACTGGTAGCACTTCTGGTAGCACTTGAGGGGTGGGAAGAAGGGAAATGAAAGAGGCTGTATACTGAGTGCCCCTAGCAGAATTCAGTGTAATGATAAATACGAAAGTGTCTTTTAGATGTCAATGACTTTTTGACTCAAGAGCATTTGTTATAAAAAGCTGACTTGCTGTAATCTTATACTGTGTAGTGCTTTGTACTACTGAAAGGACTTTCACTTTTCACATCCATTATCCATCACCTCATTTCCTCTTAGTCTCCACTCAAGTTTCCACTATTCTATTACAAACCTTCCTGTGACTCTCCCTCCTTCAAGGCTACCAGTGACCACCTAACTGCCAAATCCTGTGAATGCTTCTGAATCCTCATCCTGCTTCCTGTTTCCCATATCTTCTACCAAGTGCACCTAACTCTGCCTTTCCCTGCCTTTCAGAAAACACCTCGATTCCCTTTATCAGTGGTTGTCTTCACCTGACCCCTAAATATACACATTATTACTAATCATCTTCATTTGTATTTCCCCACCCCCAGGGTCATCTTAGCCACACCCACAATTTCCACCATTTCTTTCAAGCAGAGGACTCTGAGATCTCCCCTGGGCCCCAGAACTACCTTCCCACTGAAAAGGATAGTTCACACACTAAAGTTGGTATATTCCCAACCAAATACATTCTTCTCCAGCAAGCTTATTTTTCCATCCAGATTGCCTATCTCATTATTGACACTATTCTTTGCCCAGTCTTGAAGATCAGAAACTCTGGAAGCATTTTGGATTCACTCCACTTTGATATATAGCCAGGCATGAAAATTGCTCACGGTGTCTCAGTCTCTTAGCTAATCAACCCTTCGTCACACTGCTAGAGACAGCTTCGTCAAACGGCTTTCTTGGGCCACTTCAAAACTCTTTGATTGTCCCCCTTAATTAACAAAACTAGTATGACCTTCAGAGTTCCCCAGAAGCACACTCAAACATAACTTTCAAGCCTCTTTTACTCCATCCCTGTAGTCATGCCACTCTGGGTTTATCACTGGAGCATGTCAATGGTAAACAAACATAGGATGACATCCCCAAACGTGCGTATCCCTTCATACATACTGCATGAGTGTATATGCAGAATATATGTGTATATGGATGGCCTCACATCCCAGCCTCACCCTTTTTCTTCCGTTAATCCTTCAAGGACCAATGCTACCTTTCTGAAGCCTTTCTTCATTTTCCTTCCTCCATTAAAATAATTGTGTTATCTATGCTCCCGTGGTGATTTGTTCTTACCCCTTTTACGGCTTTTATTTATTCTGCCTTCTACTATAGTGAGTTGTCGGTGCCCTTGACTAAAGTGTACGTTCCTTGATGGTAGTGACTGTCTCATTCATCTCTGGGCCTTTACACAAAGCAATTGCTGAATGAATTAATGTGCAGTGTCAACTCTTGGGGAATTAAATAAATGAAAAGGAATGTTTGGTACAGGTAATGGGAAATCATAGCTAATTTCCTCATCCAGGTGAGAACGTAGGCTTCATCACCGTCCTGGGAACTGAGGACCTGTCTAAGGTCAGTGTTGAGGACACTCTTCCCAAACCATGGTTGGCTGGAAGTTCACTTTAGAAAGGAGGACTTTCAGGAGCTGATGACTGATCGAAGACAAGTAGGAAGTTTTTCCTCCAAGGTCAAGCTTTTAACAAGTGTCTGCAATGTACACTGAGGGATTTGGCTGTACTCCAATTATGCTAATACGTTTTATATATGGGCCTCCAGCATCCAGAAACCACCTCCCTAAACAATTTAATAAGTGTAAATATCAAGGCAGAGTTGTAAATGTGGAACTTATTTGTAATGTACCAACCTTGTTATTATCAAATGTCATGGGGTATAAGTCATGGCAATTATGCTGCCTGCTTTTTATTACATTTATTTTACTTTTTAAATGTGCAGTATATCCCCATAAGCTTCCCCTATTCTGCCCTACCTAAGGAACCTAGCCTGGCTGTGTGTTCTGGAATCACAGAAGGCAGAAACTGTAGGGTCACAGGATTAATGGGTACCTTAGTAAGAAAAGGACCTGATGGGTCATTGACTCCACCCACTAACACTGTCTTTACATTTGGCTTCACCATGAATCTCAACAATTCAAGTTGTGAGGCCTTATGGGATTCTCCATACGAGACATTTCACGATCTAAAACACAGATGTGTTCCTTCCTCCACCCTCTCCTCACCTGAGGATGAGATGTCCATATGGTCCTGTCATAGGGAAGCTGGCCTCTACGCATAAAGCCTTCAAACTCTTTTTTCAAATTTCAGATTAATAGGCGGGTACAAATGATTAGTTTACATTGTTTGCAATGCTAAGGTAAAGTTCAAGTTGTAGTTGAGCCCTTGGACTGTATACCCCAACATTGTGCATATTAGGTGAGAGGTTACCAATCCCTCTCCCTCCTCCCTTTTCCCTCCTCTGTTCTCCCTCCCCCCCCACCCCAACGTGAATGTACTTGAGAAGCCTCCAAATGCTTGATTACCAGCTTGGTGTGATACAGCTCAGAGTTACCTCTTCAATAGTTCATTGGCAGGTGAAAGTGAGAAGATGTAAACCTGATTTTTCTGGTTTGGACCAGAAAGGCATTGACTGCACCCAGCAGTGGGAAATCCCTGTTCCCCAGGAGTCCCTTTCTTCTCCTAACATCGCAGTAAATTGCATCAAGCCCTCAGAAGGGGAAGGGCAGGTGAAAGTCTTACTCCAATAACGAAGCATTCTGTGGCAATAGTGCTCTTTTCTTGCAGAGGTGTCCTGGTCTCTCTCCAAGCTTCAGCAGGCTTCTCTGGTATCAGGTGGGAAACCTGCCAGGCTATCGAAGTCTATTGGCAAGTAGATCTGTTTTTAAAGGTTTTGAAAAGTGCCACTGCTTTCAAAGCTTCCTTGAAAGAGGAGGATAAAAAAAAAAGAATAGTAGATATAGTGGTTCATCATTGCACCCAGGAGGTACTTTAGGAGTCTTATTTGTCCTAATCAAAGGACCTTCCTCTCCTTTTGCTTTTTGATCCAACAACCATGTTAACAATAAGCTATTCATCTCTTCATCATTCACACTCCCCCCAAATAGATTGGACATCTCTTGTGTGACAGGTGCTATATAACAGTAAGCAAAAGTAGAAGTGTTCCAGGTCTTCACGAGCTTAGTCAAGCAGAATATGCCAACGGTAGACAAATCAATATATGATTACAATTGTGTTAAGCGCTAAAGAAGGAATGAATACAGATACCACAGGAGAAAATAATGGGGTGGGTGTGTATGTGGTGAGGAAGAAGGGAACCTAAGTTGGATTGGGGGACTATGAATCAATGTCTCTTTAAAGAAGTGATATTTAATTGAAGACCTAAAGGATGAGTAGCAATCGGTCAGGTGAAAAGTGAATAATTGCATGAGGTCAATGTAAAGGACATAAAGTCCGTACAAGGAGGCAGTATATTCACCAGTTTTTGCCAGATTTCATTATGGTTACAAACAACCCCCGAAGCTCTATTACCAGAGCAAAGATCTGTTGTGGCAGATCTAGGTCATCAGTTGTTCT
>CAUYRH010082117.1:0-17800 GCA_963574655.1 Perodicticus potto
ACACCCACACTCACCCTGGAACCTGGGTGGAAGCAGCCCTGGCCCATGTCTCTCACAGCACAGAGCTCCCTCTCCAGCCCTCTATAGGCTGTGCACCATGAACCCAGGTGAGGAAGAGGCCCGTTCCCTACCACATACCTCGATCTGCCGCAAGACATCCAGACCCTCAGTGATCTCGCCAAACACCACGTGCTTGCCATCCAGCCAATCTGTCTTGTCACACATCAGGAAGAACTGGGAGCCATTGATGTTTGGGCCAGAGTTGGCCATGGACAACTGGCCTGGGGGAGAGAACGATTATATCAGCTCCCCTAAGCTCTGGTAAGCAGACCTTAAAGGACAGTCTGTGCAGGATGTAGACACCACTTTAGGCAGGGAGATTCAGACTCTGGGATGCACAGACCATACAAATTTGGCCACCTTGTCTTTTCAAATAATAGTGAAAGGGGGTGAATGAGGTTGTTTCAATAATTTTACACTGCTTTGTCATTGCATTCATTCCCTCAGCAAGGACTTACTGTCTACTTTGTAACAAGGCCCCTGCTGAGCCCTTTTAGGGACTTTGGTCCCAGCCCTGTTGAAGCTCATAATCTAGTATAGAAGAATCACTCAAAAAAGATGTGGATTCTCAGGAATGCAAGGTTGGTTTGACTTCCAAAAACCAATCAATATAATATACTAAATATACTATAGCAATAAAGAAACCTCCCCTCACATAATCATCTCAAACACAGAAAAAGCATTAGACGAAAACCCAACATTTTTTCATGACAAAAACATTCAATAAACTAGAAATAGAGGGAAGACTTCCTCTGATAAAAGTCATTTTGCGGTGGCTATAATCCTAGCACCCTGGGAGGCTGAGGCAGTTAGATTGCTTGAGCCTAAGAGTTTGAGGTTGCTGTGAGCTATGTTGATGCGATGCTACCCAGGGTGACAAAGTGAAACTCTGTCTCAAATAAAGAAAGAAAGAACAGAAAGAAACTCTTAAATTTATGGCCAAAAAATTTTCATCAAGGATAAAAGATAAACAGAAAAAAATAGCCTTTTCAACCAATAGTGCCAAGACAACTGAATATTTACATGCAAAAGAATGGAACACTTTCTCCACACTATACACAAAAATTAACTCCAAAGGGAGCAAAGACTTAAGAGCTAAACCTCAAAGTTCTTTTGTGTATGTGTTTTTTTTTTGAGACAGAGTCTCAGTATGTCACCCTTGGTAGAGTGCTGTGGCATCACAGCTCACAGCAACCTCAAGCTCTTGGGCTTAAGTGATTCTCTTGCCTCAGCCTCCCAAGTAGCTGGAACAACAGGCATCCTCCACATGACTGGCTATTTTTTTGTTAAAGTTATCATTGCTGTTTAGCTGGCCGGGGCTGGGTTCAAACCCACCAACCTGGGTGTATGTGGCTAGCACCGTAACCACTATGCTACAGGCGCTGAGCCTATTAAACAATTCTTAATAACAAAAAATTCAGTTAAAAATGGGCAAAGGGGGTTGGCGCCTGTAGCTCAATGGCTAGGGCTCCAGAGACATACACCGGAGCTGGCGGGTTTGAACTCAGCCCGGGGCCTGCCAAACAACGATAACTGCAACAACAAGAAAAAATAGCCAGGGGTGGTGCCTGTGGCTCATCCAGTAGGGCGCTGGCCCCATATGCCAAAGGTGGCGATTCAAACCTGGCCTCGGCCAAACTGCAAAAACAGAAAAATAGCTGGACACTGTGGTGGGCATCTGTACTCCCAGCTACTTGGGAGGCTGAGGCAAGAGAATTGCCTAAGCCCAGGAGTTGGGAGGTTGTGAGCTGTGTGACGCCACGGCACTACACCAGGGGTGATAAAGTGAAACTCTGTCTATACAAAAAAAAAAAGAAAAAAAAAGAAAAAATAGCCAGGCATTGTGGCAGGCACCTATAGTCCCAGCTACTTGGGAGGCAGAGGCAAGAAAATAGTTTCAGTCCAAGTGTTAGAGGTTGCTGTGAACGGTGATGCCACAGCACTCTACCCAGGGCGACAGCTTGAGGCTCTATCTTAAAAAAAAAAAAAAAATGGGCAAAGGATCTGAATAGATTTTTCCCGAAGAGGATATACAAATGATCAATAAGCAGAGAAGTTGGAAATTCCATACACTGCTGATGAGAATACAAAATGGTACAGTCCCAGCAGTTTCTCAAAATGTTAAAAACCTAGTTATCATAAATCTGTACATGAGTGTTCATAGCGACATTATTCACAGTAGCCAAAAAGCAGAAAGAACTCATCGACTTATGAACAGATAAACAGACCATGGTATATCCAGTTAGCAGACATAATCTGGCAATAGAAAGGAATGAAGCACTGATACATGGACATCATGGATGAACCTCGAAAACATCATGCTAAGTCAAAGAAGCCATTCACAAAAGCCTGCATATTGCACAACTCCATTTATGTTAAATACATAGAACAGACAAATCCAGAGACAGAAAGGAGAGTAGGGCCTGCCCAGGGACAGAGGACAACAGGATGGGGAGCCACTGCTAAAGGATATGGGGTTTCTTTGTGGTGACGACTGAACTCTGTGAGTACATTAACACTGATTAAAATGTGTATTTTCAATGGGTGAACTGGACAATGTGTAAATTATAACCCAAAAAAGCTATTTAAAAAAAGAGATAATTTATACTAAGCCCAGTGACACAGACATTTGTGCAAAGAATGGCGGCTGAATGGGGCGGCGCTTGTGGCTCAAAGGAGTAGGTTCTGGCCCCACATGCTAGAGATGACGGGTTCAAACTCAGCCTTGGCCAAAAACTGCAAAAAAAAAAAAAAAGAATGGGAGCAGTCACCTAAGTGTGTGTAACAGAAAGACACACCCGCTCACACAGATGGCAGTATCATGGAAGGCTTTCTGGAAGGCGTGGTATCGGAGTTTGGGTTTGGTAGTGGCTATGGGGAGTATAGCCTGAGGAGCTGCAGCCTGTCTGTGCCAATGAGAAGCCCCATACTTCACAACTGGGCCTCGAGACAGGATGTTTCCTTGTAATAGGGCATGTCCCAGTACCTGATACATAACAAACCAGCCCATCAATATCTCCTTTAAATATTCAATTTTTTTTTTTAGACACAGGCTCAAGTTGTTGCCCTGGGTAAAGTGCCGTGGTGTCATAGCTCACAGCAACCTCCAACTTTTGGGCTCAAGTGATCCTCTTGCCTCAGTTTATATTTCTTTTTCTTTTTTTTTTGGTTTGAGACAGAGTCTCACTTTATCATCCTGGGTAGAGTGCCATGGCATCACAGCTCACAGCAACTTACAGCTCTTGGGCTTAGGTGATTCTCTTGTCTCAGCTACCCGAGTAGCTGGGACTACAGGCGCCCACCACAATACCCAGCTATTTTTTTGTTGTAGTCGGGGCTGGGTTTGAACCCACCACCCTCCGTATATGGGGCCAGCGCCCTGCTCACGAGCCACAGGCACCACCCATTGCCTCAGTTTTTCTATTTTTAGTAGAGACAGGGTCTCACTCTTGCTTAGGCTGGTCTCGAACCCATGAGCTCAGGCAATCCACCTCCTCAGCCTCCCAGAGTGCCAGGATTACAGGTGTGAACCACCACACCTGGCCTTATTCAAATATTGATGGCATACTTGCCATGTGCCAGATATTGTTCCAGAATAAAATGGTGAACAAGAAAAGGGGCCGGAGGGGTGTGGTGGCTCACACCTGTAATCCCAGCATTTTGGGAGGCAAGGTGGAAATATCACTTGAGACCAGGAGTTCAAGTCCACCCTGGGCAACATGGTGAGACTGAAGTCTTTGCAAAAGATCACAAAATTAGCTGGGCACAGTGGCATTCACCTGTAGTCTTAACTACTTGGGAGGCTGTGGCAAGAGGATCACTTGATTGCAGGAATTTGAGGCAGCAGTGAGCTATGATTATACCATTGCACTCCAGACTGGGTGAATGAGAGAGATCACGTTTCTTTCTTTTTTTTTTTTTTAAAATGAGACAGAGCCTCAAGCTGTGGCCCTGGGTACAGTGCTGTGGCATCACAGCCTCTAACTTCTGGGCTCAAGCGATTCTCCTGCCTCCTCCTCCCAAGTAGCTAGGAGGACAGGTGTCCGCCACAATGCCCGGCTATTTTTTGGTTGCAGCTGTCATTGTTGTTTGGCGGTCCGGGCTGGATTCGAACCCGCCAGCTCAGGTGTATGTGGCTAGCGCCCTAGCCGCTTGAGCCATAGGCGCCGAGTCGAGACCCTGTTTCTTAAAGAGGCTGGACACAGTGGTTCACGCCTGTAATTGTAGTACTCTGGGAAACTGAGGCAGGAGGATTGCTTGAGCTTGGGAGTTCAAGACCAACTTCAGCAAAGTGAGAAATAGAAAAAGTAGTTGGGTATAGAGTGCTAGGATTACAGGTGTGAGCCACTGCACTGGGCCCAGGAAAACTGTCAGAAAGGTTAGGGCAGGCTTTAGATAAGGTTATACACATCTGGTACCTGCAGGAAGTGAGGGATGAACCATCTGGTCGGTGGAGAAAGAACACTTGAGGAAAAGAAATGGTCTTTGCAAAGGCCCTGGAGCAGGATTGAGCTCAGCGTACTTGTGTAGATGTAGAGGGTGAAGAGCAATATATCATGGGAGCATGGACAGATTCAAGACCAGGTCCTATGCACTATGCAGCCACAGGTGGGTTGCCAGTGGGTGGATGACATGATTGGATTTATGTTTAAAAACGATCACTGACTATCAGGCAAAGATTGGACTCTGAGGAAGAGGCTGGGCTGGAAACAGGGAGAGTGGGTAGAAGGACTTGGAGGTAGTGGGGGAGAGATAAAGAGCAGCAGACTGGGAGATGACTTGAGGATAGATAACTCCTAAGTTTCTGACAAAGCAGCTAAGTGGATAGTGGTGTCATTTACTGAAATAAGGAAGGGAAGAAGAGCTTGGGGGTGAAGGCCAAGAGTTATTTCATGCATGTGAAGTTTGAGATACTTATGGGGTATCCAGGCAGGAAGGCAGTTGGACAGGAGTCTAGAATCTGGCACCCAGAAAGCCATGAGCACGGTGACATCACTGGGGACAAACTTAACTTGGAGATGGCATTGGGAGCCCTGGGTATGGTGACCTAGGGCACTGATTCTCCATGGGGCAATACTGCCCCCTAGGCCTGTAAAAACTTCAGGGTGATTTTTTTGTAGTCACTAGTAGTGGGTGCTCCTGGCATTAGTGGGAAGGAACCAGGGAAATCCTACTGAATAATCATTCTAAATTCTCTTGGGCTTTTTTTTTTTGTAGAGACAGAGTATCACTTTATCGCCCTTGGTAGAGTGGTAGAGTGCCATGGTGTCACACAGCTCACAGCAACCTCCAACTCCTGGGCTTAGGTGATTCAAGAGCCTCAGTCTCCCGAGTAGCTAGGACTACAGGCGCCCACCACAACACCCAGCTATTTTTCTGTTTTGCAGTTCGGCCGAGGCCGGGTTTGAACCCGCCACCTTCAGTATATGGGGTCGGTGTCCTATTTGATGAGCCACAGGCGCCGCCCTTCTCTTGGGCTTTTAACAACCCTTGACAAATATTTGCGTAGGTGAGAAAAAGATCTGTTTATAATGATCTGAGCCTAGGCTGGGTATGGCGGCTCATACCAGTAATCCTAGCACTCTGGGAGGCTGAGAAGGAGATAGCTTGAGCTCAGGAGTTTTAAGACCAGCCTGAGCAAGAGTGAGACTCTGTCTTGATTAAATATAGAAAAACTAGCCAGGTTGTTGTGGCTGGCACCTGTAGTCCCAGCTACTTGGGAGGCTGAAGCAGCAGGATGCTTGAGTCCTGAGTTTGAGGTTGCTGTGAGCTATGACACTAGAGCACTTAACCCAGGGCCACAGAGTAAGACCCTGTCACAAAAAAAAAAAAATAAAATAAAAAAATAAAAAAAGATATGAGCCTAGAACCTCAGTCCATTTTCCAAAGAATTTTACACATATATCATATACATGCACACACACACACACACACACACAGAGTGCCAAAAAATAAAAGAATGTATACATATCTTTTTTTATCTTATTTTTTTGGAGATAGAGTCTCACTTTGTTACGCTGGGTAGATTGCTGTGGCCTCATTGCTCATAGCAACCTCAAACTCTTGGGTTTAAGCAATTCTCTTGCCTCAGCCTCCCAAGTAGCTGGGACTACAGGTGCCTGCCAAACGCCTGGCTATTTTTGGAGATGGGGTCTCACTCTGGCTCAGGCTGATCTTGAATCTGTGAGCTCAGGCAATCTACCCACGTCGGGCTCCCAGAGTGCTAGGATTACAGGTGTGAGCCACTGTGCTCGGCCCTTGTATATACATTTTCAAAAAGGAAAAAAAACTGTATTAAAATTGTGATACTCAATACATACCAACATTTGTTATCTTGTATTGAGGGAGAAAACCTTAAAGTATTATGTTTTAATCTGAAATGCCAGAGGTTTTTGCTGACATCTCTGCAACGCTTGCTCATGATAACTCAGCCATCCTCACAGCTTCTTAGGAAAAAATTATCTTCCTGAAAGTTTGCTATAAATCCTGCTCATGCTTTGAAACTTCCAACGAGGGAAGATATGATAAACCCTTTGTCTGCTGTCTGTAAACCCTATAAAAGGATAGGGACGAAGCAGGCCAGGGAGCTTGGCTATTTTGGACTCTAGTGTGCTGCAGCTCCACCAGCTGAAGTAAAGCCCTTCTTTCGAACACAGATATTTTGGTGAGTCTCTCCATCAGACCTCATTTTCATGTAATAGTATATTGTATCTCGTAATTGAAGAAGTCAAATGTGACTTGAGTATTACAATTTTAATAGTTTATTCCTTTCTCAAAATTTATATACATTTTTTGGGCACCTTCTATTTACTTATTTTTTTGAGATAGAGTCTCACTATGTGGCACTCAGAGTGCCATGGCATCACAGTAACCTCAAACTCTTGGGTTTAAGTGATTCTCTTGCTTCGGCTTCCCAAGTAGCTGGGACTCAGGCACCCACCACAACACCTGACTATTTTTTGGTTGTAGTTGTCATTATTGTTTGGCAGGCCTGGGCTAGATTCGAACCTGCCAGCTCCAGTGTATGTGGCTGGCGCCCGAGCTGCTGAGCTGTTTTTGTTTTTAGAGACTAGATTCCATTTTGTCACCCAGGCTGAAGTGCAATAGCATTAACACAGCTCACTGTAACCTGAAATCCTTGGGGTCAAGCAATCCTCCCTTCTCAACCCCTCAAGTAGCTGGGACTATAGGTATGTGCCACCTCACCTGGCTAATTTTTAAATTTTTTGTAGAGATAGGGTCTCACTATGTTGCCCAGGTTGATCTCACACCCCTGGCCTCAAGTGATCCTTCTATGGGCATGAGCCACCACTGTTAACCAAAAATTAAATTTCTGTACTAATTTGTTCCAGAAATAGAACCACTATATAAATAAGAGAATGCTTCATTTCTTTTTGCTCAGAATTTTATAAATTAGTTTTCCCTATTTCAGAAAATCATGTTACTGAGATTCGGTAGCACAATGCACCTGGATCAGTGCACACTGCCGACTGCTGTTACAGGTAGTCGCCCTCGGTAGAGTGCTGTGGTGTCACACCTCACAGCCACCTCTAACTCTAGGGATTAAGCAATTCTCTTGCCTCAGCCTGCCAAGTAGCTGGGACTACAGACGCCTACCACAACACCTGGCTATTTTTTTTGTTGTAGTTGTCATTGTTTAGCAGGCCTGGGCTGGGTTCAAACCCGCCTCGGTGTATGTGGCCGGCACCCTAACCACTATGGGCTATGGGCACCAAGCCTAAATATTTTATATACATAGCATGTCCAAGCATTTTAAATACTGAAATACATATTAGGTTATTATAAATTACTTTCCTGTAATTTTCTTTTATATAACAATTATGGCATACTATTTTATTTAAAGATAAGAGTCTTATTCTGTCACCCTGGGTAGAGTACAGTGGCATCAACCTTGTTCACAACAACCTCAAACTCTTAGACTTAAACAATCTTCCCACCTCAGCTTCCTGAGTACCTGGGACCTTGGGCACCTGCCACTAGACCCAGCTAATTTTTCTCACTTTTTGTAAAGATGGGGCCCCACTTTTGCTCAGGCTGGTCTTGAACTCCTGACCTCAAGTGATCCTCCCACCTCAGCCCCCCAGAGTTCTTGATTATAGGCATGAACCACCTAGCCCAGCCAAAATACTATATTTTTAATTAAGCATTCACTGGAAAGTATCAGCTATGACTTCCATTTCAGCATTACAAAGTATTAGCTACAAGAAGGAAGGTGCTGGGCTAACAGGGTTAAGAACCATTAAAGCAAAGAGTGAATATAGGTGGAGAAGAAAGACCACAGTGAGCACTGGGTCCCTCCAACAACATAGAGACAGGATGGAGGCATGGCCAAGGGCAGGAGAATGGGAGCGGGCATGGGAACTCCAAGAGCCAGCGCTACTGAGAGGTAGGAGGAGCAGGACTGAGACCTGACTGTTGGCACCTCTCACCAGAGAGAGATGGGTAGGGAAAAAGTCTCCCTGGAGGAGGCTGAGGAAAGAAACAGAGCAATGAGTCTCCCCAACTCTTCAAATAAGTTTTGCCAATAAGAGACCAGTGAATTGGAATAGCAGCTGGAGGGGAACACTGGTCAAGGGGGAGGTAGTTTATTTTTTGGAGGGCTGGCAACTCCGCAGCATGCCCACATGCTAATGGCCGTGGGATTGAATGCAGAGGGGAAAATGGAGGACATTAAGAGAGGAAACAGACGGGAGTAGTGTTTGAGAGGAGGGAGAGGTCATCCCCATCACCACAGGCAGGGGAGTAGATCTGGGTGTGGGAAGACGCGGTTCTCTTCTGATTGTTTCTCTAAGTAAAAAGCAAGAGCATCAGCTGAGAGGAAGAGTGTATGAGGCAATGCTGGAGGGCTGAGGAGCCAGGAGCATGTTCCCTCCTCAGTCCATGGAGGAGAATTAGCTGAGCATCTGTGAGGACTGCTGGCCACTGCTCCAGGCACCCTCAACACCTGAGATCCTCAACCGGAGAGGACCAGGTAGCTCAGGGGGCACGTTTTTCCAGCAGACAGAGCTCTGTACTAGAGGAGGAGGACAGAGAGAGGGGTAGCAGGGAGAGTGAGCGGAGTGTGTCCAGTGACGAGGGGGATCCGAGTGAGGCACAGAAGGCAGCATGGGCATGAGGTGGGCGTGAGTCAGGGCACATTCCAACCCTGCACACTCCTGAAGGACGCCACGGTCCTAAGTGGGGAAATCTGAATATGCACTGTAAAGCAGACAACAGTATCGTATCAATGCTCCTTTTCTGATTTTGATTACTATGCTGTGGTAATGTTAAAAATGCCCCTGCTGTATAATAGACATGAAAACACAAACTTGAAAGGAGAAAGCTATTGCGATAGTAGTTCTCTTTATTCATCTGAGTAATGCACTTTTCTTGGTTTTTAACTTTATAAATGTGCATGATTAGATGAGATGGGGCGCATTCAATAAATCTTAAAAAAAAAAAAAATGCCCCTGTTCTTAGGTAGGTGACATCTCCAACTTAACTCTCAAATGGCTCCAAAAAATAATGCATTATCTGTAATACATACAGCACGACAACAGAGTAAATAGGAAACAATGGTTACCACTGCAAATAACTGATTCGTCTAGGTAGAGGCACAAAAAAGACTACGGGGGATTCATCGTGCTATTCTTGTAACTCTTATGAAGCACAAATTTACATAAAATAAAAAAGTTATAAAAACAATGACAACACACCACAATAGTAGAACCAGACTTCTACACTTCTTCCCCTTATAATAAAAGGAACTTAAAAATATGCCAAAATAAAAACCAAAGAACACCTTTCGAAGCCCAAAGCTAACTCCATCCTGGCAAGGCTGAGCGGTCCTCCTCTGTCCAGTAGCTGGTGCCCTGCAGATTCCCTGTCCTTCAGTGAAAATGACAGCACATCTTAACCACGCTGCACAGCCACTCCACCCGGCCCAGCCACACACTGATCAGCTCCTACCAGGGCCGTGGAGCTTGAGCACAAAGTTTTCCTCACCAAAGGTCTTCCTGCACATGGACTTGCCTCTAGTGCTGGTGTGGTTTGTGAAATCGCCGCCCTGGCACATGAACTGGGGGATGATGTTGTGGAAGCTGCTTCCCTTGAAGCTGAAGCCCTTTTCGTAGGTGCTCAGGCAAGGGAAGTTCTCTGCGGTGGGGAAAGGAAAAATGCTGAGGTAAAAAATATCTAACTAGATATCTAAAACTCTTGCTCCCAGAATCTAAAAAAGTACCTATTACCCTTATTTAAATTAAAGACTGGACATGGGGGCTCTTGCCCATAATCCTAGCACTCTGCCAGGTCAAGGCAGAAGGATCATTTGAGGATAGGAGTTTGTGACCAGCCTGAGCAAAAGCAAAACACCATCTCTAAAAAATCGAAAAAAGAATTAGTTATCTAAATTTTCTTCTAAAAAAAAAAAAAATTGGGTGGCACCTGTGGCTCAAAGGAGTAGGGCACTGGCCCCATATAGTGGAGGTGGTGGGTTCAAAACCAGCCCCAGCCAAAAAAAAAAAAAAGAAGTACTAGAAGGACAACATGGGTTAGATTCTTCTATACTCTGGGTGTAAGAAAAGATTTCATGTCTCAAAATCCAAGTGCGGGCCAGGTGAGGTGGCTCACACTTATAATCCTAGCACTCTGGGAGGCTGAAGCAGGATTGCTTACACCCAGAAATTTAAGGTTGCTGTGAGCTAGGCTGATGCCATGGCACTCTAGCCTCGGCAACAGATTAAGACTCTGTCTCAAAAAAAAGAAAGAAAGAAAGAAGGAAACTTGCATGGGTGAATCAGAAAAAACACTGTTGATGTGATCAATCATGGGAAATACCCTTGGCCAAAAGAAGCTGCCTCACCAAAGTTTACACCACTGTTGATAATCAGCCAGAATTCAGAACTGGTCCATGTTAGGATAGAAACACCTCTCACCTCAATTCAGGGCAACTCTAAAGGGACATCCAAGCTCTAAAACTCTACCGGATCAGCTGAGGTCTCTGTGTGACTACAAGGCAATTCAAATACTCTCTGCCCAATCTACTTCCCTCATAGTAGTTGTTCCTGAGATCACTTTCCAATAAACTTCTTGCATGCAATTCTCCATGAGTCTGTTTCCCAGAAAAACAAACAAAAAGATCAAGTAGTAGTAACATGAGTACAGTATTCAGAGACACAGCAATAAAAGCCAAACAAATGTTGGTTGCCCCTGCTGGGCAGAAAAATGATGTTGAGGACAGCAGATGAAAGTCCTGTTTTATTACAGATGATTTAATTAATTAATTAATTAATTTGAGATAGAGTCTTATTCTGATGCCCAGGTTAGAGTTCTGTGGCATCATCATAGCTTCCAACAAACCTCAAACTTTTGCCTCAGCCTCCCAAGTAGCTGGTACTGTGGGCTCCTCTCACAACACTCAGCCAAGTTTTTCTATTTTTAGTAGAGAGACAAGGTCTCATACTTGCACAGATTGGTCTCTCCTGTGCTTGAGCAATCCACACACCTTGGCCTCCCAAAGTTCTAGGATTACAGACATGAGCTACCACGCCTAAGCTGAATGAGTTTTTAAAAAATTAGGTGCAGGGCGATGCCTGTGGCTCAGTGAGTAGGGCAGCAGCCCCATATACTGAGGGTAGCAAGTTCAAACCCAGCCCCGGCCAAATTGCAACAAAAAGATAGCTGGAAGTTGTGGCGGATGCCTGTAGTCCCAACTCCTCGGGCGCCCAAGGTAAGAGAATCACCTAAGCCCAGGAGTTAGAGGTTGCTGTGAGCTGTGAAACCATAGCACTCTACCAAGGGCGACAAAGTGAGACTCTGTCTCTTAAACAAATTATGTGCAATTATGATTTTGCTAAACATAAAAAAGCTAGATTATAACAGAAAAAGATATGGGTAAAAAGAGTCATTATGAATACTCAAGAAAATAGGAAACATAGTAACAGTATGGGAGTGAGCTAGGCATAGTGAGGAGAAAAAAATTTAGCTTTTAATTTATATATATATATGTATATATACATAATGAGACAGAGTCTCACTTTGTCACCCTGGGTAGAGTGCCATGGTGTCACAGCTCACAGCAATCTCAAACTCTTGGGCTTAAGCAATTCTCTTGCTTCAGCCTCCCAAGTAGCTGGCCTATAGATGACTGGCTATTTTTTTTGTTACAGTTGTCATTGGGCCAGGTTTCAACAGGCCTTGGTACTACGGGCGCCGAGCCTTAATTTATATCTTTTAAAATAATAACTTTCCAGTGGGTATCTCATTAACTGAGTGATCAAAGTCAACATCACAAACTGAACTGCCATCAGATACTTCCTCATGTGGTACAGTAAAAAGCACTGCTTTTGTGGTATTCCTGGCAAAACACATAATCTAAATCTAACCATGAGGAAGTATCAGGCAACAACAAATTGAGAAACAACCTTAAACACAACTCATCTGTTTCCTTCAGAGATGTCATCAAAAAAAGGCAATGAGGGCTCGGCGCCTATGTCTCAGCGGGCTAAGGCGCCAGCCACGTACACCTGAGCTGGCAGTTTCGAATCCAGCCCGGGCCCGCCAAACGACGACGGCTGCAACCAAAAAATGGCCGGGCGTTGCGGCGGGAGCCTATAGTCCCAGCTACTGGAGAGGAGGCGGCAAGAGACTCGCTTAAGCCCAGGAATTGGAGGTTGCTGTGAGCTATGATGCCACAGCACCCTATCCAGGGTGACCGCTTAAGGCTCTGTCTCAAAAAAAAAAAAAAAAAAGGCAATGAGGCTCGGCGCCTGTGGCTCAACGGGCTAAGGCGCCAGCCACGTACACCTGAGCTGGCGGATTCGAATCCAGCCCAGGTCCACCAACACAACAATGACGACTGCAACCAAAAAATGGCCAGGCGTTGTGGCGGGCGCCTGTAGTCCCAGCTGCTTGGGAGGTGGAGGAGGGAGACTCGCTTGAGCCCAGGAATTGGAGGTTGCTGTGAGCTGTGATGCCACAGCACTCTCTCCAGGGTGACAGCTTGAGGCTGTCTCAAAAAAAAAAAAAAAGGCAATGAAAAACTGAGAAACTGTTTCAAATAAGAAGACACTAAAGAGACTTGACAACTAAATGCAATGTGTGAACATTTTTCAGGTAAGAAAAATTGCTAAACATCACTATAAATGAGAATATTGGGATAACTGGTGAAATGTGAATATGGAAGGTTAAAGTGTTGAGTCATGAAAGGCCAGGCATCATGACTCACTGCTGTAATCCCAGCACTCTGGGAGGTCAAGGTGGGTGGACTGCCTGAGCTCAGGAGTTTTGGGCCAGCCTGAACAAGAGCAAGACCCTGTCTCTAAAAATAGCCAGACATGTTGTGGGCACCTGTAGTCCCAGCTACTCAGGAAGCTGAGGCAAGAGAATTGCTTGAGCCCAGGAGTTTGAGGTTGCTGTGAGCTATGATGCCACTGCACTGTACCAAAGGTGACAAAGTGAAACTATACCCCCAAAAAAAGGCATGTGAAGGTTAAATTTCATGATTTTGATAGTGTACTATGATTACGTGAGGGAATATTCCTGTTCCTTAGAAATATAGGGCTGGGCATGGGAGTTTAGGCCTGTAACACCAACACTTTGGGAGGCCAAGAGTTTAAGACCAGCCTAGGCAATACAGCAAGACCTGGTCTCTACAAAAAATGAAAAACATTAGCCAAACACGGTGCATGTGGTGCCTGCCTGTACTCCCAGATACTCAGAAGGCTGATTCAGGAGGATTGTCTAAACCCAGCTGTTTGAGGTTGCAGTGAATTATAGTGACACCAATGCACTCTAGCCTGGCTGAGTGAGACCCTGTGTCAAATTAAAAAACAACAAAAAAAGGAAATACATATTGAAGTACTAGGGAGTAAAGAGGAATGAGGTCTTCAACTTCTTTTCAAGTGGAACAGGGAAAAAATATATACATACATGTATGTATATGAGTAGGATTAGGATTAATATATATATTCATATATACAGGTATGTAAACAAAATAATAAAGCATGGAGGCAAAAAGTAAATTACTGAATGGGTATAGGACATATGAGAGTTCCTTACTGTACTCTTATAGATATATACAATAATAATCCAATAAGTGTGAAAATATATCAAAATTAAGTTACCAAAAAAAATTCTATAAAACCAAATCAGAGGATAATTGAAACCACTTATAACTTTCAATTGTTCACTCTTTCTGATGATTCTCTAAGCCTTAAGCTTCAAAAATGTCTGTTCTGCCTCATTTGTTACTAGATGCTGGGATCTCAGATAGCCTTAGGTTGAAACAGTGTCAAGGGCCTGGGGTGCTAGCCACCAGCTTCCCACCGCCTGACCAAGAAGTCCTGCTCACTGACTGTTATGGGTACTAAGTCTGAACACAGGAGCACCCGAATGTGGCTACTTGGCTTATTGGAGATCTTGATGTCCGTGTACACCCGAGGATTCGAGTGGGCCTTTTTTGTTTGGTTGTTTGTTTTTTGTTTTTGAGACAGAGTCTCAGTATGTTGCCCTCGGTAGAGTGCTGTGCGTCATAGCTCACAGCAACCTCCAACTCTTGCGCTTAAGTGATTCTTTTGCCTCAGCCTCCCAAGTAGCTGGGACTACAGGTGCCCGCCACAATGCCAGGCTATTTTTGTTGTTGTTGCAGTTGTCATTGTTGTTTAGCTGCCCCAGGCAGGGCTCAAACCCGCCAGCCTCGGTATATGTGGCTGGTGCCATAACCATTATGCACCAAGCCTTGATTGGGCCTTTTTTGCAGCACATTCATTTTCCCAAGGTACAGAAGAAACTGGTAGGTATTTATGCAAATGTTCAATGGAAAGAATGCCTGAGTAATAATTTTATAAGTAACCAGTTCATAATGAATATTTTCTTTTCTTTCTTTTTCTTTTTTGAGACAGAGCCTCAAGCTGTCAGCCTGGATTGAGTGCTGTGGCATCACAGCTCACTGCAACCTCCAATTCCTGGGCTCAAGTGAGTCTCCTGCCTCTGCCTCCCAAGTAGCTGGGACTACAGGCGCCCGCCACAATGCCTTGGCCATTTTTTGGTTGTAGCCGTCGTTGTTTGGCGGGTCCAGGCTGGATTAGAAACCGCCAGCTCAGGTGTACGTGGCTGGCGCCTTAGCCCGTTGAGCCACAGGCGCTGAGCCTTTTCTTTTTTTTTTTTAGACAGAGTCTCACTATGTCACCCTGAGTAGAGTGCCATGGCGTCACAGCTCACAGAAACCTCAAAACTCCTGGGTTTAAGTGAGTCTCTTGCCTCAGTCTCCCAAGTAGCTGGGACCACGGGCACCTGCCACAGCACCCGGCTATTGTTCTGTTATCATTGTTGTTTAGCGGGCCCAGGCTGGGTTCGAACCTGCCAGCCTCAGTGTATGTGGCCAATGCTGTAACCACTGTGCAGGGTCCATAATGAATATTTTCAAATAATGACAATTTTTGCCTGCTATATAATTTTGAAATTGTAGAAACTAGAAACATAAAGCATGGAGACAAAAAGTAAATTACTGAATGGGTATAGGGTAAAAATGAGTATGTACATGAAGGTTCGTTATACTGAAAGGTAGTACCAAATGACAGCTTTAGTAAAACAACAAAGATCTTCAGCCGTACCTGCTATCCACAGCTGTTTCAACACCCTGTCAAAAGAAGACAAGGAAAAAGTTCTTATCTATAGTTCAACTCTGATAGTTAGTGCTCAAATTAAAACTCAGGAGCATAAGCACACAAAGACACATCTTCCCCTTCTATCTGCCTAGACTGTATGTATTTAATGAAGCATGTGCTAAATGCTTGTTAGACTTGGTGGTGTAAGGACATGCTAACTAGGCAATGGAGACAGAGAATACACCCAGGAAAACAGGAAGAAACGATGCCAGGCCAGAGGGCTCAGGCAAATGCAGGACCTGTCTTTATATTCTGACTACAAGAGGGGAACTTTGAGCCAGGCCTAGTGGGCCTTCCTTTAACCAAAACTTCCTATCTCTCTGCAAATGCCACTACCAAGCTACTGTAGTGGTCTGAAAAGCATCCCCTGAAATTTCATATCTACCTAAATTTCAGAGCGTGATCTCATTCAGACATAGGGTCTTTGTAGATATAACTAGTTAAGCTGCAGTCATGCTAGGTTGTTATGAGCCCTAAATCCAATGATTGGTATCCTTGTAAGAGAAGACACAGAAAGACGTACAGAGGGAAGAAAGCCATGAGAAAAAAGAGGCAGAGATTGGAACGATGCTACAAGCTAAAGAATTGTAAGGAGACACCAGAAGCTCGGAAGAAGCATGGCAAGATTCTTCCTCAGAGCCTTTAGAGGGAGCATGGCCCTGTCAACATCTTGATTTTGGACTTCTAGTCTCCAGAGCTGTTAGTGAATACAATTCTGTTGTTTCAAGCCACCCATGTTTGCGGTGATTTGTTATGGAGGCTCTAGGAAACTACTACACCCACCCAAACAGAGCAGCACCGTCTGTAACCAATGACAAGAGTGTCACTAGTCAAACATTAAATGGAAAATTTCTTACCTCTGCCAATTCAAATTCAACGAAAGAGAATCCCTGGTGCTGCTCTACAAAAGCAGAAACAAATTGCTGACGTGTGAGCAACGGGAGGAAAATGCCACAGCCAGATGACATATAAAAAGCGCAAACTTTCAAATTTGTCTTGGTTTATTCAACAATGCTTCTAGAAATATTAGGTATTTGTTTTTCTAAATAATAAACATAGCTAGATAACAAACTAACTTTTTAAACTTTATAGTATTCAATTCTACCCCTACAGAATTTAAGCCTAAAGTTGCTTTCCAAGCATTTTGATAAGCTTTGTTTATAAAAGGATGTTTTCTGGCTTGGCGCCTGTGGCTCAACGAGCTAAGGCGCCAGCCACATACACCTGAGCTGGCGGGTTCGAATCCAGCCTGGCTCGCCAAACAATGACGGCTGCAACCAAAAAATGGCCGGGTGTTGTGGCGGACGCCTGTCATCCCAGCTACTTGGGAGGCTGAGGCAGGAGACTCGCTTGAGCCCAGGAATTGGAGATTGCTGTGAGCTGTGATGCCACAGCACTCTATCCAGGGTGACAGCTTGAGGTTCTGCCTCAAAAAAAAAAGCATGTTTTCTAATAATCAGTCATCTGATTGAGCATTAATTATATATAGAGCATTGACCTTTCTACTAAGTTAGGTGACTACTTAAGAAGAAGCATAGTCCTTGTCCTCAAGAGAAGTTATTTTAGCTGGGGGAGACCAAGAACAATAAGAATCACTAATTTATAGGCCGGGCACAGGGGCTCACAACTGTAATCCTAGCACTCTGGGAGGCCAAGGCAGGTGGATTGCCTGAGCTCATGAGTTTGAAACCAGCCTGAGCCAGAGCAAGACCTTGTCTCTAAAAATAGCACGGCGTTGTGGCAGGCACCTGTAGTCCCAGTTCCTTGAGAGACTGAGAAAAAAAAAAAAAAAGGAATTGCGTAGGCTCGGCGCCCGTGGCTCAAGCAGCTAAGGCGCCAGCCAGGTACACCTGAGCTGGCGGGCTCAAATCCAGCCGGGGCCACCAAACAACAATGACGGCTGCAACCAAAAAATGGCTGGGCATTCTGGCGGGCACCTGTAGTCCCAACTACTTGAGAGGCAGAGGCAGGAGACTCGCTTGAGCCTAGGAATTGGAGTTTGCTGTGAGCTGTGATGCCACAGCACTCTATCCAGGGTGACAGCTTGAGACTCTGTCTCAAAAAAAAAAAAAAAA
>CAUYRH010082118.1:0-10689 GCA_963574655.1 Perodicticus potto
AAACTGCAGGCATACCTTGTTTCATCGTACTTCAATTTATTGTGCTTTTAAGATATTGCATTTCTGGGCAGCACCTGTGGCTCATCGAGTAGGGCATTGGCCCCCTATCCGGAAGGTGGTGGGTTCAAACCCATCCTCGGCCTACCCCCCCCCCCCAAAAAAGAATAAAATAAAGATTTCCAGTAATCTTGCCAGCCTGAAATGACCACCATCAATGAGTCAGGTAAAGATCCCTATGTGACAATAAAGCATAATTTAAAAAAGAAGCAGAACCAACGGCCTATTTTGCATGTTCCTGTAGACTTCCTGGGTGTAAGTGATCACATGTGTACCTACTGACTAGCATGTTAATCAGGACAGGCCAGGTTAGGCCGGGGTCGGACACATCACCCAGATTATCTCGGGGTTAACACAACAATCTTTTGCTTTTTGTTCACACTAAATCCACTGCAGAGCTACGTGGCTCTCAGGAACATTTGCGCACCAAGTGGTGGCTCGCCATTCCAGGCTTCAATCCTGGGCATCTCCATCTCAACGTGACCCTCCCTGGGTCACCAGGGGAGAGGAAAGAAGATAGAAAATCACACACGAGCTTTTCACTGCTTTCCCAGAAGTGATACGTGTCATTCCTATTGCGAACCTACTGGCTAGAACTAGTCAGGTTATTGCCGTCCCGCTAGTGGAGGGACAGGAAAACATGATCTTCAGTACATCTCAGGAGGGGAGGGGAAGCAGTAATACCGGTGACATTAGCAGTATCTTCCACTGCCATTAAGTGCTGGGTTAGTTTTGGGACCACAGCAGTGGAATCTTCTCTAGACCTCAAAGATGACGTGATTGAGCATAGAAAGAGCATGACGATGTGTGGGGTGGCTTCTCTTGCTTCATGCTTTGCAGAGACGATCTGACTCAAGACAAATACATCTTCAGCGTGGTCCAGCCCAGATACACACAGGGCTGCCTTTACGTTGCTTCCTGCACAAACCCAAGTTTCCCCAACAATTATTCCTCTCACGCTTTCTTTCTTGTCTTGATCCATTAATTAAGAAAGATTTTGGCTCGGCGCCTGTGGCTCAAGTGGCTAAGGTGCCAGCCACATACACCTAAGCTGGTGGGTTCGAATCCAGCCCGGGCCCGCCAAACAACAATGACGACTGCAACCAAAAAAAATAGCCAGGCATTGTGGCAGGTGTCTGTAGTCCCAGCTACTTGGGAGGCGGAGGCAGGAGACTCGCTTGAGCCCAGGAGTTGGAGGTTGCTGTGAGCTGTGATGCCACAGCACTCTACCCAGGGTGACAGCTTGAGGCTCTGTCTCAAAAAAAAAAAAAGAAAAAGATCTTGGTCAGTGTACTCCTCTCCTTCACCCTTTTTCTACTGACCGCAACAACATCATGCAATGGGGAGAATCCTGTGAGCCAATATTTTCATGTTCACCGAGAAGGTTCTCTCCTGTCTCCTTGAAATTCAAGAAAGGATGATCATTATACTGACTCATCAAGATTCATTCTTGATTGTCCACCAGTGCATCAGCCAGATTGTTGTCTTCCTTTCTTTTTTAGGGGGGGCAAAGTCTTACTTTGTCACCCTCAGTAGAGTACCACGGTAGCATAGCTCACAGTAACCTCAAACTCTTGGGCTCAAGCAATCCTCTTGCCTCAGTCTCCCAAGTGCTGGGAGTATAGGCACCCGCCACAGTGCCTGGCTAGTTTTTCTATCTTGAGTATAGATGGAGTATCACTCTTGCTCAGGCTGGTCTCCAACTCCAGAGCTCAAGCAATCCACCCACCTTGACCTCCCAGAGTGCTAGGATTATAGGTGTGAGCCACCATACCTGGCCAATCACAGTTTCCTAATTATTTGTGACATCATTGGGTCAGGATGATATTTTTTGCCCTAATTTACTATCCCTTCTTTATAAGAAGTAATTTCTTTTGAGGAAGTTTTCTTTTTATTTTTTATTTTATTTATTTATTTTTTGAGACAGAGCCTCAAGCTGTCACCCTGGAGAGAGTTCCATGGCATCACAGCTCACAGCAACCTCCAATTCCTGGGCTCAAGTGATTCTCCTGCCTCCGCCTCCCAAGTAGCTGGGACTACAGGCACTCGTCACAACGCCCGGCCATTTTTTGGTTGCAGCTGTCGTTGTTTGGCGGGCCCGGGCTGGATTCGAACCCGCCAGCTCAGGTGTACGTGGCTGGCGCCTTAGCCCGTTGAGCCATAGGCGCCGAGCCAAGGAAATTTTCTTTTTAAAAAAACAAACAGGCTTGATGCCCATAGCTCAGTGGTTAGGGCCCTGGCCACATATACCAGAGCTGACAGGTTCGAACCCAGCCTGGGCCTGATAAACAACAATGACAACTACAACAAAGAAATAAGCTGGCGTTGTGGGCAAGCACCTGTTGTCCCAGCTACTTGGGAGGCTCAAGCAACAGAACCACTTAAGCCCAAGAGTTGGAGGTTGCTGTGATCTGTGAGGTCGCAGCACTCTACCAAGGGTGATACAATGAGACTCTGTCTCAAAAATATATAAACAAATAAAACAAACAAACAAACATGGTGGCACCTGTAGCTCAGTGGATAGGGCACCGGCCACCTACACCGAGGATGGCAAGTTTGAACCTGGCCTGGGCCAGCTAAAACGACAATGACAACTTCAACAACAACAAAAAAACCCCGCTGGGCATTGTGGTAGGTGCCTATAGTACCAGCTACTTGGGAGGCTGAGGCAAGAGACTATCTTACGCCCAAGAGTTGGAGGTTGCTGTGAGCTGTAATACCACAGCACTCTACCCAGGGTGACAGCTTGAGACTCTGTCTCAAAATAAATAAATTAATTAATTAATTAATTAATTAAAATAAAAAACAAACAAGTAGATTTTATGTTCCTCATATCAGAAAGCGTAACAAAAGTGAAAACGAAACAAAAATGCACCAACTTGCTTCTCTACTCGTGGCCAGAAGTCCCTCCCGTCCTCCCACTCCTCTAGGTTCAGGGGCCCCATCAATCCTTCATTCTCACCCAGAAGCTAGTTTAGGGCGGAGTCTACCATGGCAGAAAAAAGCCAAGGCAAAGGGGAAGGAAAGGAAGACTCTTCCATGTCACAAGTTTCTGGAAGCCTTTTGTTCTGGTTCTTTCTAGCAGTGGGAAGAAAGGATGAGAGATGTACAAGGACTCAAGACAGGGGCTGACTCTGTAATCGAGCGCTGGCTCACCTGCTCACCGCTTGCAAAAGCCAATAACAAGGACAAGGTGTAGGGACAGGAAAGTGGCTTCATTTCAGGGTTAGCAGTGGGGAAATGGTCAGGACCTGGGCCCCGAAGAAACCCTTCTGCAGTCTTGGGTTAGGGTAGGGTTTGCAAAAGGGAATTGGAGGCTCGGCACCTGTGGCTCAACAGGCTAAGGCGCCAGCCACGTACACCTGAGCTGGTGGGTTCGAATCCAGCCCCGGGCCCGCCAAACAACGATGACGGCTGCAACCAAAAAAATGGCCTGGCGTTATGGCGGGCACCTGTAGCCCCAGCTACTTGGGAGGGGGAGGCAAGAAACTCGCTTGAGCCCAGGAGTTGGAGGTTGCTGTGAGCTGTGATGCCACGGCACTCTATCCAGGGTGACAGCTTGAGGTTCTGTCTCAAAAAAAAAAGGGAATTGGACATGAAGGGCGTGCAGGAGGGGCAGGAGGTGCTGGTCAGCATGTTACTGAAGTTCAGTATTTATCCCCCAAAGCCGCATCAGAAAAAGATGGACAAGCAGTTTGAGAAGGAAAGAGAAACAAACAAACAAACAACAAAAAAAAACAGCTGGGCGTTGTGGCGGGCACATGTAATCCCAGCTACCTGGGAGGCTGAAGCAAGAGAATCGCTCAAGCCTAAGAGGTGGAGGTTGCTGTGAGCTGTGACTCCACAGCACTCTACGGAGGGCGAGAGAGTGAGACTCTGTCTCTACAAAAAAAAAAAAAAGAAGAAGAAGAAGGAAAGAGAAGTTTTGGGGGGTTTGGAGGATTTTTTTGAGACGGAGTTTCATTTTGTCACCCTCAGTAGAGTGCTGTATCATCACAGCTAACAGCAACTTCCAACTTTTGGGCTTAACCAATTCTCTTGCCTCAGCCTCCCAAGTAGCTGGGGCTAAGGGCACCTGTCACAACGCCCGGCTTTTTTTTGTTGCTGTTTTAGCTGGCCGGGGCCAGGTTCGAACCCGCCACCCTCAGCATAGGGGCCGGCACCCTACCCACTGAGTCACAGGTGCTGCCCTTTTTTTGGTTTTTGAGACAGAGTCTCAAGCTGTTGCCCTGGGTGGAGTGCCATGGTGTCATAGCTTACAGCAACCTCCAACTTGGGCTCAAGAGATCCTCTTGCCTCAGTTTTTCTATTTTTAGCAGAGATGTGGCCTTGCTTTTGTTCAGGCTGTTCTTGAACTCATGAGCTCAAGCAATCCACCAGCCTTGGCCTCCCAGAGTGCTAGGATTACAGGCGATGATCGCGCCTGGCCTAAGAGAAGTTTTATTACTTTGCCGACAAAGTAGGAAAATGGCAGACAACGGCTTCAA
Organism: Perodicticus potto; assembly: GCA_963574655.1. Lineage (NCBI taxonomy): Eukaryota > Metazoa > Chordata > Mammalia > Primates > Lorisidae > Perodicticus > Perodicticus potto. Next base: position 4,545 of record CAUYRH010082118.1, read on the forward strand.
ATCCAAATTCCTGCTTCAGAGTAGAAGCCCAGAGCTTTCAAAGGTTCTGATCCCAGGCCAGGCAGGTGGCTCATGCCTATAATCCTAGCACTCTGGGAGGCCAAGGTTGGTGGATCGCCTGAGTTCATGGGTTGGAGACCAGCCTGAGCAAGAGTGAGACCCTGTCTCTAAAAGTATCCTTGCATTGTGACCGGTGCCTGTAGTCCCACTTATTTGGGAAGTTGAGGCAAGAGAATCACTTGAGCCCAAGAGTTTGAAGTTGCTGTGAGCTATGATGCTACGCACTCTACAGAGGGCAACAAAGTGAGACTCTGTCTCAGGAAAAAAAAAAAGTTCTGATCCCATAATCTCATCTTGGGCCAAGACAATCTCATGGCCTCTGCCGGGATTCATCCCATCCTCAGCTAAGACGATCTCGTGACCTCTGCCCATCTCATTTTCAGCTGTCTCTGGTGGCACGAGGGACAAGAGATATGCCCTGCCCCTCTGACCACCAGCCTGAGGCAGGATAAAGTTTTCAGGTCCCCCAAAGTTGGGGAGACAGAAAATATTTTGCCATTTCTTCCTTTCCTTTCTTTGCAGGCCATTTCCTCCGCCACAAGCATGACTTGTCCTGAGGACTGAGTTATCTACCACCTGGGGATGGGCAGGGTCCTTCTGTTTGGCCAGTCTGTCTACAGATTACAGATTAGGAAATCTCCTGGTGGGGGTCTGGATTGTTTCAAGACTCAGTCTCTGGAATTTTTTTTTCTTTCTTTTTTTTTTTTTTGAGACAGAGCCTCAAGCTGTCACCCTGGATAGAGCGCCGTGGCAGCACAGCTCACAGCAACCTCCATTTCCTGGGCTCAAGCGAATCTCCTGCCTCCACCTCCCAAGTAGCTGGGACTACAGGCGCCCGCCACAACACCTGGCCGTTTTTTGGTTGCAGCCGTCATCGTTGTTTGGCGGGCCCGGGCTGGATTCGAACCCGCCAGTTCAAGTGTACATGGCTGGTGCCTTAGCCCATTGAGCCACAGGCACTGAGCCTATTTTTATTTTTATTTATTTATTTTTTTTGTAGAGACAGAGTCTCACTTTATCACCCTTGGTAGAGTGCTGTGGCGTCACACAGCTCACAGCAACCTCCAACTCCTGGGCTTAGGCAATTCTCTTGCCTCAGCCTCCCGAGTAGCTGGAACTACAGATGCCTGCCACAACACCAGATATTTTTCTGTTTTTGCAGTTCGGCCAAGGCCGGGTTTGAACCGCCACCTTTGGCATATGGGGCCGGCGCCCTACTCAGTGAGCCACAGGTGCCGCCCTAGTTTCCCAATCTTATAGCTAGTAAGTGTTGGGCTAAACAGACATATCCCCCAAAGACAAAAAAGAAATTCTCATTTGCTCATTCATTCTACAAGTATTTTTGGGCACCTGTGTGTGCCAGGGGCTAGGCTTTAGGGAGAGTCACTCCTCCCCTGAAGCTTACACTCTCGAGGGATGGGAGGGACAGTGTGCCCTTCTGCCTGCCAGACCCTCTCTCCACACCGTCAAAGCCTGCTCTGGGTCTCGGGAGACCAAACTTTAGGGTCCATATCAACTGGCAATCTGGCCCTTCGGTTTCTGGTTGGGTTCAACCAATAGGAAGCACTAGCAGGTGTCCACCATCAGGCGGAGAAGCCTGAGCCGGAGCCTGGGCAGAAGCAGGACAGTGAGGTCTGTGTGGTGGTCCCCAGACTGAGGGGTCACAGTCCTGGCAAGGGTCACAGTCCTGGCAGGAGACCTGTGTGGCAGTCCCCCGACTGATGGGTCACACAGTCTTGGCAGGGGACCTGCGTGGTGGTCCCCCGACTGATGGGTCACAGTCCTGGCAGGGGATCTGCGTGGTGGTCCCCCGACTGATGGGTCACAGTCCTGGCAAGGGTCACAGTCCTGGCAGGAGACCTGTGTGGCGGTCCCCCGACTGATGGGTCACACAGTCCTGGCAGGTGACCTGCGTGGTGGTCTCCCGACTGAGGGGTCACAGTCCTGGCAGGAGACCTGCGTGGTGGTCCCCCGACTGATGGGTCACAGTCCTGGCAAGAGTCACAGTCCTGGCAGGAGACCTGCGTGGCGGTCCCCTGACTAAGGGGTCCCAGTCCTGGCAGGCGACCTCTCCCAGTAGCTATGGCTGTACTTTTCAGGTTCAAGTGACTGCTCCGCCGCGTACCCCTTCCCCATTCAGGCTGAGGGGGGTACCAGTTCCCTGCCATTGCTTGAAGGAGCACCCACCGTCTTCCCTTGCTGGCTTCCCTCTACCTGCCTGCATCTGAGTAAACGGTCACTTTATTAACTTTTCCTCAACTATCTCGTTTCAGGGGGGTGTTTCCTGCTGGACCTCACTGATGGAGGGAGATAGACACATAATCCAAATGACCCCCGAGAGAGACTGCTCAGAGAGGGCGGTTACTGTGAAGGGAGACCGCCAGCTATGAGAAGGCGCTGGCCAGGGTGGTTAGGACAGGCTCTCTCGTGGGGCCCTCGACCGAGGGACAGAGCTCAGCAGTGCTCTGGAACGCCGGACAGAAGGAGAACAGGTGTGAGAGCCGGGAAGCAGGATGAGCTCTGCGTAGCCAAAGGAATGAAGTGGGGCCAGGCTGCTGGCGGAGGAGGGTGACGTGTGAGCAGCAGAGAAGCCCGAGGGAGCCAGGTCCTGGCTGTGGGAGGAGGCTGGGCTCAGCCATGGTCTGTGAAAGCCGCCCCCGGGCTGGCCTGTGACATGGATTCTTGGGGCCAAGAAAGGAAGTGGGGGACTCACTGCGGCCCCTGGCAGCAGCCCCAAGGGAGAAGGGGACAGGGACAGGAAGAGTGTCAGGGAGTGGCCCTGCACAGGAAGACCTCACGGGACTTCCCCAGGAATGAAAGGTGAGGACTGGGGGAAGGAGAGACCAGGGTGACCAAGAGGCCGGGGACTTAAGTAGCAGGTGTGGGAGGAGGGGCAGTTCTGGTGATGGGAGGGTAGACAAGATATCTGAGAGGAGCTGCCAGGATAAGGGACACAGACGTCAGCTCAATATAGGAAGGGTTGACTGCAAGGGGTGAGACCGCTGCTGGGGGCAGGGCGCGGGTCACTTGCACTACTGAACCCGGCAAGGAGGCGGAACGATTCTCTAACTGCCCTGACCTTCCAAGGAGCTGCTCTATAACCCGAGATTCTCTAACTGCCCTGACCTTCCAAGGAGCTGCTCTACAACCCGAGTCCGCGAGTCACATTAACATGCAGAACAATGTGTAGTTTGTTCCCTTCATTTCTTACCTCCCAATTGTGTCTTCAGGCCTCAGAAAATAAGAAAGAGGCCCAGGCTCGGCGCCTATGGCTCAACGGGCTAAGGCGCCAGCAACGTACACCTGAGCTGGCAGGTTCGAATCCAGCCCGGGCCCGCCAAACAACAATGACGGCTGCAACCACAAAGTGGCCGGGCGTTGTGGCGGGCGCCTGTAGTCCCAGCTACTTGGGAGGCTGAGGCGAGAGACTCGCTTGAGCCCAGGAATTGGAGGTTGCTGTGAGCTGTGATGCCACGGCACTGTATCCAGGGTGACAGCTTGAGGTTCTGTCTCGAAAATAAAATAAAATAGATAAACTCAAAAAAAAAAAAAAAAGGAAGAAAAAGAAAAAGAAAGAGGCCCAGCTCTCTCTCTTTAATACCTTTAACAGCTGTTCCCTTAGAAATGCAGACAGAGGTCTTAAGCTCTTAGGGGCGACCAATTCATTTTTTCCCCCATGGAGCCTCTCTCTCCTCCACTTCTCTCTGGAGGAAAGGAAAGCCTGGCTATTCATTCATGTATTCAACAAACATTTATTGGCTACCCACCTTGGACCAGTTTCCAGGTTCCGGGGTAGAAAACAGGGAAGAAAATAGACACAGATTTCTGCCCTTACAGAACTTACCTTCTAATGGGAGGGTACAGAAAACAAACAACAAACATTGTTTTAAACATTAAAGGATGGTGCCTGTGGCTCAGTGGGTAGGGTGCTGGCCCTGTATACCGAAGGTGGCGGGTTCAAATCCAGCCCTGGCCAAACTGCAACAACAACAACAAAAAATAGCCGGGCGTTGTGGCGGGCACCTGTAGTCGCAGCTACGCAGGAGGCTGAGGCAAGAGAATCGCCTAAGTCCAAGAGTTGGAGGTTGCTGTGAGCTGTGATGGCACAGCACTCTACCGAGGGCAATAAAGTGAGACTCTCTCTAAGAAATAAAATTAAATTAAATTAAAATTAAAATGAAAGGATATGAGGCCTTTAGGACTGACGAGAAATATGGAAAAATAAGAGCAGGATATGGGGCAGAGCACAGAAGGGGACTGTGTTTTTAAACAGGGTAGTCAGAATGGGTCTCACTGAGCTGGTGACATTAGAGTGTGACTTGGAGGTGAGGGATTGGCTGGGCAGAGGGAACAGCCAGGGTCAGGGTGCTGGAGGAACAGGCCGCTGTGATGTGAGTAGCCGTCCCCAGGAGGGCAGCCCTCCCCAGCACCTGGTCCTTCAGAGTGCCACTCAGGTCCTGTCTCCTCCATGAATCTCGCCCCAAACCCCACAGTCCATGTTTATCTTTCTGTTGCAAGAAGACGAGGCCCAATGGCGAGAAAGAGCACCCAAACACCGTATTTAAGAGGAAAAAGGCTTTTATTTCAGCTGGCGGAGCTTATAGCATAGAAGAATTCAATGTGGCCGCGCTCTCTGATTGGCCTGGTCTTTCCCTTTTTATCTCCAGTAAAAGTTCCAACCTTTCTCATTGGTCAGTTGAAAGCAAAAGGGAGAAGCTATTCCAACCCGCACAGAACTACAGGATTTCACAGAAGTGGAAATTTCCAGGTCCCAGGAAGTTAAGTCTACAAATTCCTAAGAGCTGAATCACCATGGAGAGGACCCCGCAGGTGTATCTTGGGATCTCTTTGAGAACACCTCTGTTCTCCTAGACCTCACCCTTCCCAGTATCCTCTCTCATTTCCACTCTCCAAACTGATTCTGTACCCACAGGGATTGATTTTGCCTCACAACTAAACTTCGAGCTTTCTATTATTTATTTATTTATTTATTTATTTTTTGAGATGGAGTCCCAAGCTGTTGCCCTGGGTAGTGAGCTGTGGCATCACAGCTCACAGCAACCTCCAACTCCTGGGCTCAAGCGATTCGCCTGCCTCTGCCTCCCAAATAACTGGGACCGCAGGCACCGGCCACAACGCCTGGCTACTTTTTGGTTGCAGCCGTCATTGTTGTTTTGTGGGACCGAGCTGGATTTGAACCTGCCAGCTCAGGTGTACGTGGCTGGTGCCTTAGCCGCTTGAGCCACAGGCACTGAGCCACTTTTGAGCTTTCTAAAGTTTAAAACCTGTTCTTTATATTTCTTTATGTCACCCTTGGCACACAACAAGTGAATAATAAATGTGATTGATTTATTGACTAAATGAAGGATTCTTAAATCATTTATATTTAACTTTGAAACGCAGGTACACAGATATACATATGCCTAGAATCTTCCCCTTAAGAGTTGCTAACCCTCCTCAGGACCTGGCTGTGATAACAGAGGATGGGGACCAAGATGGACAGGACAGGACAGGAAGGCCAGAGGGTGGGAGGCTTTGGCTGATCATGACTTATTTGAAAGATGAAAGCTTGGGCAGCACCTGTGGCTCAAAGGAGTAGGGCGCTAGCCCCATATGCCAGAGGTGGTGGGTTCACACCTGGCCCCAGCCAAAAACTGCAAAAAAGAAAAAAAAGAAAGATGAAAGCTTGAGCCACAGACACTTGGGGACAGATTTTTTTAAATGGCACAGGGCAAGAAGCTGATAGCCCTGGTGCCTCAGGAAGGAAGAACTGGGCAGCAGAGGAAAAAGGAGAAAAGAAGATTTTTTTTTTTTAACTTCAAAATCTGTTTTTAAAGAAGAAAAACACTCTAAGCCAGTGGTTCTCAACCTTCCTAATGCCACGATGTATTTTCATTGTTACAAAGGGGTCGCGGCCCACAGGTTGAGAACCGCTGCTCTAAACAGTATAAGAGAGACTCTCTTAGCAGCTGTTGAACTAGGTTGGCAAGAACAAAGGTTTCTTCAGTGAGTTTTCCAAAACTTTTTTTTGAGACAGAGCCTCAAGCTGTCACCCTGGATAGAGTGCTGTGGCATCACAGCTCAC
>CAUYRH010082122.1:0-16088 GCA_963574655.1 Perodicticus potto
TTTATATAGTGATTAAGAAAATGCTATGAAGGCTATCTCTCACAGTACGATCAAAATGTTTCTGATTGTATATGAAGCACATTCTGCCCTATGATTGCACCAATGTACACAATTATGATTTAATAAAATTATTAAAAAAACCCAAACAAATAGGAAAAGATAAACCTTTAAAAAAGGTTTACATTTTGTTACAGAGCCCCAAGAGAAGAAAGAGCACTGCATTGCAGGAGAGGGTCTTCACATGGGTGCTCACACAAAGACAAGGCTCCAGATGGAGCAAGAGAAAGCTCTCACGTCTCAACTGGTTGTCAATTATGAACACTTCACTGAAAGACAGGAAACTAGACAGAGTCAGCATTCAAGACTTTTCTTTCTTTGATATTGCCTATAAATTTTAGAGTAAATAGTATCAAGTTCTTTTCATTGTGATTCTTACAAAATTTCTTAGACCTTTCCATGGGGTCCCAAGATGAGATTCCATTTTAGCATTTTAACATAAAATTGATGAGAATATTATTAGTTCCTCTTCTATTAGAGTAACAATTCTAGAATTCAAACTAAGCAAAATCAGGCAAGGGAAATAACTCGAAATGCTGTTATCATGAAAGATATCTTTGTCTGGCTGTGCCGTGTATTACAAGTGAATTATTTCAAGCATATTATATCTCTTGGCACTCTGTCATCAACTAAAGTAAGTTTTGAGGAAATTGTCAAGAATAAAACAAAAGGAAACCAACATTGCAAATGGATGTACAGAGGGACTGAAATATTGAGCCCCAAATTTGAAGTTCCATATGCAACTTAATTTTTTTTTTATTTTTAGTTATTACGGGTAGATAATCATTATATATATTTATAGCATACCAGAGGCTGGGAAGGATAGTTAGGAGGGGCACCTAATGGGTACAAAAAATAGATAGTTCGATAGAATGAACAATTTTTGATAGCACAACAAAGTGGACATAATGAACAATAAGTTAGGGTATACTTTAATAACTAAAAGAGAAGAACGGGAATGTTCTACATTCCTTTTAGCTATGCTTGTCAGAGGTAATTTTGTCACATGAAGTAGAGGTTGCCATAAAAATTAAAATAATAGAATAATATAAACTGATAAGGTCTGAGAAATGAAATAATACTTCATCTCATTATTATGAGATGGGGGTCTGACTTTTGTTAAGAAAAGCAATGAACTTTAGTGAGAAATGTGAAAGGTTTTAAAATATTAGGGATTTTGGCTGTGTGTATATATAAAAGTAATTTATTTTTTTTAACTTCCAATACTATAAAGTTATCTCTTTTTACAGTTGCTTTTGCTTGGAAATCCTTTGGACTCCTTAGAGTTGGAGAAATCCCAGAAAAGAAGGTAGGACTTGGGTGCCGAGAAAAGGAATTTTTTCTTTGTCCATAGAGGATACACACTAGAGATTATGAGAGTGTGAAGAAGGTAGAGATTCAAAGTAGTTTCTTGCCTCAAAATTAGCATAGTAAAAATAAGTGAAGCTTCCTTAAAAATATATTTAACAAAATCTTGAATGGAGCTAAATAGGCATAAAAGCTTGAAAAGTGTCCAGCAGGACTGGCCAGATCCCATTTAGAGGCTCATATGAAGCTTCACCAAGCCCCACTACATACCAGGTGGCTTCCTCCTCTGTTCTCTTACTACATTTTCAAGATGTGGACAGTACTCTCTGACCTGATTCTACATAGCATCTATGCTTCATGTGACCTGGGTAACATTACCTCTCATGCCACAAATGTGGCTGGATCATGCTACTGCCCAAATTTGGCATGAAGTCAGTCTGTAAGGTTAGGTTTTAAAATACAAAGATATATGGAGAATACTTAGAGATCTAAAAATAGATCTGCCTTTTGATCCTATAATTTCTCTACTAGGTGGCCCATCGACCCACAAATGGATTAATAAAATGTGGTATATGTATACCATGGAATATTACACAGCCTTAAAGAAAGATGGAGACTTTGCCTCTTTCATGTTTACATGGATGGAGCTGGAACATATTCTTCTTAGCAAAGTATCTCAAGAATGGAAGAAAAAGTATGCAATGTACTCAGCCCTACTATGTAACTAATCTATAGCTTTCATATGAAGGCTACATAACCCAATTATAGTACAATATGGGGAAAGGGGCAAGCGAGGGGAAGGGAGGGGGGAGGATGAGTGGCAGGGGGGTAATTGGTGGGATCACATCTACGGTGCATCTTAGAAGGGTGCAGGTGAAACTTACAAAATGTGGAATATAAATGTCTTAACACAATAACTAAGAAAATGTCATGAAGGCTATGTTAACCAGTTTGATGAAAATATTTCAGATTGTATATGAAACCAGCACATTGAACCCCATGATTGCATTAATGTACACAGCTATGATTTAATAAAAAAAAAGAAAAAAAATACAAATGAGTCATGTTTTTAAAAAAAATTTATCACCTTATTTGAACAACTAAAATTAGTGAAATTATAAATAATTCAAGATATAACACTAGAAGATGGAGATATTTATTTTCAGAACACTCAAGACAATAACTTCAAAATACTAGGTAACTTCTAAGAGTAGCAAGAACAATAATAGTAACAAAATAAATATTATTTTAAAGATAAATAATAACAATTATATTAATTTCCTCTAGATTTTGTTCTGTTGACCATTATGGTTGTATTTGGCAATTTCTGAAATACTTCAAAATACTTAACCCATTGCAAAAACAATGTAGAAAAGTTCAGTTTTCAGATGATCCATCATGTTGTTCCTTCCAAACTCAGTAGGTTTTCCTTTATATCCCATTGATATTTTCTTAATACGCTAATTGCAAATACGGTAATGTTTTACCTGCAGAAACTCCAAAGAACAGGAAGTTCTTCCTCTGGCACTAGTATCCCTATGGCCATGTCAAAACCATCTTAGTCCTCATAGGACTTTATCAGACTGTGCATCTCATAGAATACTGGTGGAGTGTAATAGCTTGGGGTGTAAATATTTGATTTCTCATTACCTTTTTGCGTCTCTTTTATTATTATATCTAGCTTCACATAATTTTTCCTGTTATGTTCTGTAGCTTTCGTATTTGTCTATCAGTAACTTTCTGAGGTGTTCTTATATTTTCTCCTCCTTTTAGCTTCTGTGTCACTACCTTGCAGCAAAGCTTTGTTAGGTTTTTGCTCAATAATTCCTGCATCTTTCCTGATACTGTCATGTGTCTTCATCTCCAGGAAGCTCACTCACTCTCGACTCACTCAGCTTCACTGTTCCAGAATCCAACTTCTCTGCATTCAACTTCCTTCCACTCAGCTTCCCCCACCCTCTGTGACCGGGAGCTCTCTGCCACCTTCCAAGGAAAACGCTTCTGCAGATGATTTCTGCTGCAGTCCTGAGTTCCTGGGGACTGCAGAGGTAGGAAGGGCTGGCTCCAGCCTCCTTGGTGACTAAGCTGATCAGATGTTTCTTCAAACAAGGAGCAAGGACAATTGAGATGGATTATTGTAGGAACAGGGACTAAAAAGGCAATGAGAATGCAAAATAGAAACGACTGCTCACATAAGAAGAGAGGCATCAAGAGGAGGAACAGAATACACCAGGAAGAAGAAAGACAGATAATGTTTATGCCACTTGCCACAAATGTCTGGGAGTACTAACATCATACAAATTCAGGCTGAGAAGACGGAGGGAAAGAACAGCATGAGTAGCTACAGCTGATGGAAGAAGTTGTTGCCTGCAACCACTGTGGTCACACTCTTCATACATTATCTCATTTACTCCTCAGAGCATCCCTGGGGAAAAGATGCTATTTGACGCTGCACTGTACAGCTGAAACCTTGGAGTTTAAGGGGTTTAAATAACTGTCATTAGTAGACTGTAAATTGGGGGAGATGGGACATAGGCCCATCTGACACCAGACCCATGCTCATAGTACTTCCACACTATACCTGGTAGCACTGATCGTCCTACGTCAGTCTGAGATGGAATAAACAAAGCTGGGGGAGGGTAGTTGACCCTGAGGAAACAGTAGCAGCCATGCCTAGGCCTGGTTTTATTCTAGCTTTCCTAGAATTGTTGAGCCTGTTCTTGGGTACAAGGCCAACCTTCAGGGACCAACAGATAAGCATGGTGAGAATCATCTTCCCTTAATAAGTTATGGAGGTGCCAGAATTATAAAGTAATGAAATTTTATTGTCCCTTTTTCCCACATGTCTTAGGGATCCAAAAAAATTGATTATGATTTTATTACTTTCTTAAATGAGATATTGTATTTTTGTAGACTTTAATTATCTCATTAAGATGATTTTAAAATTGTGCTTGTACGAACATTTTCTAATCACACAAAAAAAGAAATAATCTGAAAGAGGTTCCCATAGAGTAAAATGTCACAATCGCATACCCTGCATGGCCTTTCATCTGCCCACGTACTGGGCATTACCTTCTGGGACTCTGTGAATTGGTTACCATTTGTCCAAAATTCTCTTAAGTATGAACTATCTTCTTCCCTTTCTTCTCCTTTCATTTATAAAGAAAACAATGCTGTATGTTCGTATAGGATAGAAAAACTTGTCCCTATATCAAATTGGCAAGTAGAACCAGTGTCTAGAAGATAAACGATATCAACATCTTTTTTTTAATCAAGTGCTGTAAGTTTGATATGTTTTTCTTAATCTCTTGAATTTGCTCTGTTGCTTTGTTGGCAAATTCTTGTTAACAAAACTGCCCAAGTGGGGAATAGGATTAACAAGAAGGAAAATTGATGGGTTTTCTTTAATAATCACAGGAAAAAAATAAAAAAGTACACATAGTTCCGAGTGATTCTTTTTAAAATCATTCTAACCATTACCAGCTAACTCCTTAACTTTTTGGTTGAATAAAATTCATGTAGCCATTCAACAAATATTAATCATATGACTCATAAGCACGAGGTACTACTATAGTAATTTGAAGATGCTTATGATGTAGTTTTCATACTAAAGGAGACCGATGCCTGATAGGAGAGAGGAACTAGAGGCAGCACACTTAGAATGTAAGTGAAATGCCAGCAGGGTGAGCGAAGGAGCTTTACAAGAAAGTGCTGTGAGTTTGTACCATGCTGTGGTATGGTCCAATAATTGTAACCTTTTCTGGACATGCAGTTGTGTCTAGGAAATGGTGTGAGGGAAGGCACTGAGGCAAGTCCTTTAGCACTTTTGAGGAATAGGCAATTTAGTTTGGCTGGGAAGAAGTGTTCAACGAAGAATAAAGGCAGATAAGACTGATGAGGTCTGAAGGGGTGAGATGACAGCATTTCTTGTCCCTAGAACTAAAGAAAGTTCATGCGCTTATTAACCTAGGCAAACCAAAGCTAAGCAGTTCATCTTACAGTGAAATTGCTTACCTCTGAATGCTTTGTGTCTTCTACGATCTTGCCAGGAGACTTCATCAGTTTAAACTCTTATTCCTAAAACTTTTTTTAGGAACATTATTTTTATGATAGTAGTAGTAGTTATAGAAAGTATCTTAGGGCTTAAATAGTATACTTGACTATTTAATTTCACCTCTGGCCTCAGTGGCTTTTATTATTTCACTAGTAGAATGAATTAATCCAAGATTCTAAAATGTAAAGGAAAAGTTATTTACCAAATTGGAAGATTGCTGACTTTATAGATCTAGGTCAGAGCATCAGAATGGCCACCTCTGATCTCTCAAAGGACAAGCAAAACCTAGCTTAGTACAAAAACAATGGTGGATGATTAAGGTTTAGTACTTATAATAGTGGGATGATTGAATTAGGTGGGACCTTAAATATAGTCTAGTTTAGGGAGCTCTTAGTCTTTCTTGACTCTTGTCTTTTCAAGGTCCTACTGGGAAGTGAAGGTGATCAGAACCTATGAGCAATATTTTGAAAGGAGCCTGTGGCTTCATGACATGTGGTATTCTAGATCCCCAAGTGTGGCCCCTTGACCAAAACAAACTTTTAAAATAATTTCTTCCGTAAAATTTGATTCAGTTAAAAGGCTGCACCCAAGGAAACAGAAGGTCACATGTGGATCCAAGGCCACAGGTTCCTTATCACAAAACTAAGCTCCTGATGGATCATCAAAGAAATATATTTTTGAATAACTAAATGTTTGTGATCTTGCCTGCTGTTTTTTACTCTTTTAATAAATAATATAAATGCATAGACATACAACATCCTTAATAAAATTGGAAAGTTATTTAATGATTTTGATAAAAGAAATGTTTTTTAAAAAAAAATCGAAGGGCATAAATAATAAGTTCTTATGATGAACATACCAGAGCTACATTTAATTCAACTTTCAAATTGTATAAATGGAGAAGCTGAGACCTAAAGAAATTAGAGACTTTTGCCATAAAACATATAGCTAGTTATAATTCAGGCCAGTTGAGAACCCAGACCTTATAAATGTCAAATCCATGTTCTTCTTACAATAGCACTCTACTAATAGGACAGCCAAGAATACCCCAGAGTGGAAGGTGGAAGAGATTTGATCTAGAGACCATAGATTGTAAAGATCATGTCAGCTAATTCTTCTGTGTTGTAGAAAATCCCACTCACCAAAAATGTATGACAATAAAAAATGTAAAATAATAACATAACTATTTGATTTACTCTTCCCTAAAACAGTCTCCAAAGTTCCTGACATGCCTGAAGAGTGTTTTTTTTTTTAATGTACTTATAATGTCTCTGCTAATACACAATTTGCTTTTCCAACATACCACTAAAACTCACATAAGAAACAAATTTGCTCCTTTTATAAGTATCAGAGCTAAGGCTCCCCCAAAACTGTGTTTTTCCAAAAACTGTATCAGTAACATGGCTGGGACTGGACCATAGGACTACTGAACTTTATGCCCAATCTATATTCTAGTTTCTTGGAAATCAATTTTAGCAGTTTGACAGTAAGCTATTCCTGGAAATGGCAATGAGCAGTTAAAAAAAGAGAAAGGAGATGGGAGAGAAATACAGACCTATGTAAGGATTTATAACAGGTTGCACTTTTATTTGCTCAGAGATTTTCCCTCCATCATCTGGAACAATACAGAGTGGCCTGCGATACATTCACTAATTCCCAGAGGAGTTGGGATCAATTTACTAGCAGCCAAAGACGTTGGGAACCATAAAGTGCCACATCAATTCTGATGAATAATAAGAGAAATGGCTAATGTGCACGCCAGTTAGTATGGGCTCCATTGGATCTGACAATAGAGACCTGTGCCCTTTACTCTTATTCTTATTCTGAACTGAATGCAATCAAAGAGAGTCTAGTTCAGCTCAATAGGTCGTCCAGAATTCTAGCTCCTGTTAATTCCAATAATGGTTTTAGATAGGGATAATACTACTTACCTCTACTAGCATGAAAACACAGTTTTTTCTTATTCTGTGTCTTCTTGATAATTATATTTACTCTCATAAATATTTACATTGATACACATTTATAATTATTTCAAAATTAACTGGGCAGTTATGAAACTGGATTTACCAAAGAATGAGTAAAGGATAAGAATGTTATTTTGATTTTATTCACAAAATGTGTGTGTGTATATATATATACATATACACACATGTATACACTTATATACAAATATATTACAGAGACTTTAAAAAATAAAGGGCATTTAATAATTTAAACATTTCATGATGACATAACTAGGGATGGAAAATAAGAATATGCTATTAAATTATAAACATATATATTTAAAAGCACCTAAAGGCAGATTTTCAGGTGAACAAAAGGCTATTGTGTTTAAAATATATTTGAAAAGGTAATGAATCTATGCTTTGATGCCACCAACTAGAAAACTCAAAGTTCTCCAAATATAAACTCATAGGAGAATTAAAAAATCTCAATATTAACTTATTTCTTAGACAATCTAGTCTTTAAAATGCTAATTAGCAATTTTGATCAGTCTACACATTTTCAAATGTATATCAAATGCTATAGAGATATATTTTTTCTCTTAAACACAGTGTCTAAATAAGTTTTTACCAATGTGAGAATGTGGTACCTGTTACTATGGTGAATGTTCAGAAGTTAGGAATTTTTAAGGGTAGGTAATTATGTGTGAATTCTCCATGCTACGTTTATGAGGCATATTAGTTAAAATAACATATTTTTTTAAAATAACACTTATCTACTAATAAGCAATGGCTATGTAAGTGAGAACAAGGTGTTATGTAACATAAGCTTCCAGATAAAAGCTTCCATCTCTGCTACTAAGCACATCTCATAGACTGAAGAAAATATTGAATCTCACTTTTCATTTAAGCCTCACCCAACTGTCCCCAAACAATTGAGGGCTAGTTTTCAAGTAAGGGCATTGTCATACATACCTCTACTCTCATATTTACCCCATTTAACTATGGATATTTCCAAGGAAATATTAAGCTTTGTTAGTCAAATGTGATTTTTCCTTAATATGATGTCTATACTTGCAGTGGCAACACAGTTGCAACATTAATAATTAAAATTTTCTTGCTCAATGGCAAAACCCAACTAAAACCAAGGCTGTAAAATGGTTTATTTATTAATATCCTAATAAATAAGTTTAAGTAAAATGGGTAGTGTTTCCATGGATAGAAGTCAAGAAAATGTACAGCTGAGAATGGACTTGGTTGAAATCAGTCAAAACATACAACATGATGAATAATAAGAGCTGATACGTGTACTAGTCCTCCACAATCTTGGAGATAAGAGTTTGGGCTTTGAAGTCAGATGGCCTATATTCAATCATACTTTCACTACTTATAAGCTATTCGACTTTGGACAAATTATATCACTTCTCTAACACTCAATTTCTACACCTATCAAGTGGGAGCAATGGTAGGATCTAGCTCATAGATCATTGAGAACATTATATGTGAAGATAGACAAAATGTACTGAGTATAGTGCCCGACTTTGAGTAAGGCCTCCTAAAATGTTACATCAGCAATATTCATTAATTTACATAGAGGTAACATATTCTAAACGAATGCAGTAAGGAAATGCTTAAAATAGTTAATAAGATTCTAGAAATGTTAAAACCATTTAAATATGATGCGCCAAATTTTAAGTTGATACTTGCAAAGTCAGCTCAGACTTACCCCCGCACACACACGCACACACACAGACCCACACAATACACAATTAATCATAAAATTCACACAACACCAGACTATACAAACTGTGGTCCTGTGATTCTTGCAAACTCTGGATAATTTTCCCCACAAATACTCTATTCCCTGTGCCAGACGGTGAGTAGCTCCACTTACATACATAAATACCAAGACTAAAGAATTCCAGACATGCTGGGAAGGGCTCAGTGTCCAAGAACCTTGCTTAGATGATACTAATGTGGTCCCAAACTGAAGAGTTGATACTAAATATCTGGAACACATCCCGTAAAAACATAAGAACTCATGCCCAGAAAAAATCATTGCATATACCCATAAATATGTTGCCTTTGGCTATAATTACCACTACTTGGAAACATATTAAAATTTTCATGGATAGTTATCTGAAATGTCCACATGCCATTATGCTTTATGAAATTTATCTTGACCAAGAAAAAACAATACTGCTAAGAGGATTGTTTTGCGATGTCTATAAATTCCCCCACTAGAAGGCGAGGACAAAATACAGAAGCCTTTTGAATTGTACTTTCTGTGTATGTGCTGGTCGCTGAAGTCACAGAATAGGAATTTGTTAAAGAGGCAACTGGTATAAAGCTTTGGCAGAATCATTCACAAAAAACAAAACCCTTGTTCGCGCTAAGATGGTAAAGCATGATTTTCCTGACTTGATGTTTTGTGACAGAACTCAGAAATTATGCCATCTTTCTCTTGCTGGGGGGAGAGTGAGGTGAGTATGAGAAGAGTGTCTGAAAAATGTATCTTTGCTCCTTTGCAGAAATAACTCATGCTCTAGAACAGAATCAAATATCTCTCATCCTGCTGTAAGGTAAATACTGACGTAAGACAAAAAGCCAGTATCTGGAGACTCTAAATGCCTCATACTTTGATTAAAAATGCTTTTGTCAATTACAGATTGATTTTGTAGCTCATTACAATGATGGATGTTGGGGCTGGCGGAGGTGGTATTTTACCACTTGCCCTGAGGGTGTACGCTGATAGAAGAATATAGTAAAATTACAATTATTTTCCAGCACTCATCCATGGGGCCTACATTGACCCATGGCGCGGGTGGGATAATTTAGAAGAATGGTATCAGATGGAAGGGCCAAAAAGAATTGTACATACTTTTTTTCTAGTCCCTCTAGAAAAAAAAATTAAAACAAATATTTCCCAACAACCTGCTGAGATTCTTACAACATGGTAAGTCACACTGAGCTACATCAGATAGGTTTTAAGGTAAGCTAAAGCATTTAGCAGAGGCGGTAGCAAGGAATATGCAAATGTATCTATGTATACTACTATGAATATTAAAACTAAGCATATTTCTATATAATGCATATGAAAACATTCATCCTCACATAAATACAAATTTACTTTCCCCCTTTAACATTGGAGGTTATTAGAAGCTGTGGGGAAATCAGAGGATATAGACAAGAGCTGCAGGGCAAAGAAATCAATATTCAGTAGTGGGTAGAAAAAAAAAAAGAAGGAAATTCATCTCACTTTGCAATACATTCATATCATGGTCTGAAGTGACCTGTATTGGTAGAGTCACTGTGTGGTTTCTTCCTCTGATATCCCTGTCCATTGGCAGCCTGTGAATGATTCCATCTCTATAAAAGCCACATGGCCAAAGTACTGTCCACCAGCTCCATAACATGCAAATCCTGTGTGTGGTATACATATCACCTGCTGAAAATGACATTGACTTAGCATTCAATTAAAAATGTAAGAAAATCAATGCTAGATATTATGAAAGAAGATATTATATGAGCAGATTCAGGGTTAAGAGAAAAAATCATTTCAAATTAAAGATTAGGAAGACTGCCCACACTATGACTATAGCATTATTGGCCATACATCTACACAATTGCTTTTTATAATAGTTCGCCATGAACACAAACCTATTTATGGCCTACTTTCAAGGTGATATATCTCCTTTCTGCTAGTTGTTTAGAATCCCAATACTGTGAAATGGAATTGTGGTATCAAAAAAAAAATAATACTTCATATAATGAAATGTCAAGAGATGTAAGTTAAAGTAAGGTAATGAAACATAGGTTCGAGGCATAAAATATGATCTATGCTTATAATTCAAGTGGAAACGGACAATGAAACATCATTAGAACATCTGGATCATTTTAGAAACTGATTCTGTTTGGCAACAAGGGCCAGGATAAAAATCTCATTTTTCTCATTTCTTTTATTTTAGGGGTAGTAAAGAAGTAGAAGGAAAAGGTGTTCATAAAGTCTGGAAGAAATACAAACTGATACAAATGCTTTAAAAAACAGACAATAGACAATCAAACACCAACTTGGGGACATCCTAGGTATTAACAAAACATATTTAGATACTTAAAATTAGCTAGGACTTTAATCATTAAAATAATATGCCTTTAGATGGCTTATTTCTGTGCCAAAGTTTTAATATTGGAATAGAAATGGGCTATATGAGTAGTTTTCACCATGAACCATCCTAGGACAAGCTTGGCTGATAGGGTAAAATTTGGTAAGTTTGGTAAGATGACCTTGAGTCATCTTAAGTGCATCATTAGGAGTTTTGAGAAGAAAAACAATGGAGGTGGGAGGCTCCTGTGGCTCAGGGAGTAGGGTGCTTACCCCATAAACCGAGGGTGGCAGGTTCAAACCCAGCCCCAGCCGAACTTCATCAAAAAATAGCTGGGTATTGTGGTGGGCACCTGTGGTCCCAGCTACTCGGGAGGCTGAGGCAGTAGAATCACCTCATGAGTAGAATCAAGCCCATGAGTTGCAGGTTGCTGTGAGCTGTCACTCTTTGGCACTCTACTGAGGGCAAAAAGTGAGACTCGTCTCTAAAAAAAAAAAAAGAAAAACAATGGAGGAAGGGGCAGAACCTGTGGCTCACGGAGTAGGGTACCAGCCCAATGTACAGAGGGTTCAAGCAGGGCCCTGGCCAAAACTGCAAAAAAAAAACATGGATGTTTCCATGTTCACCCAGGCCATAGGTTAGGTAAGGTGCAAAGGTCTTGTACTCTGTCCTGTGTAGCAAGTAAACCAGGAAAACATACCAAATGGATAAATGTGAGTCAACTTTTTTCTTCTCGAAAGGTTGTAACATCAAGAGATATCTCAAAACATTTGTATTCATTACCTTAATGTCTAAGAAACTTTCTGCTTCTTTCCCCTGTGAAGAGCGCTTGGCATGACATATTTAACTTCTGCATACTGATCGCTCTCTATTTTACTCTCTTTGAGCTCTGTAAAAAGGTTCTATCTTTGACTCTGTATCTATAATATGTAATATATTACTGGTTCACAGGAAGTGCTCAATAAGTGTTAAATGCATGAGTTAATATTTATTTGAATAGCAGTTTCTAACAATTTTACCACCTCAGTACCCATATAACCAATTAGCCCAGGAACTTAAATCTTGTGTGCAAAGGATATATATTATATTAATTTTAGATTTTAAGACATTTTAAGATGTCTCCTAATATCAAAAAAATTAGAAATGAGTTTAAAGCATATAGAAGGGTTATTAATGGCATTGATGATGATAATGAAGCCATCAAAATGGAAGCTGAAATGATCTAAACCGGTACAGAGTAGCAGACATACAATTTGACAGAAACTAAGTTTATAATGGAAAATTACAGTTCTTAAATTCCTGCCTTCCCTTTACTATACATGAATCTAAGATAATTGCTCCACTACCAGATTTATGCCTTGCTAAAGTGAGTCTCTCGAAAAAGTCCTCAACAATAGTCCCTGTACTTGTAGTAATGGCTGTATGAATAAGGAAAAGATTCAGATTAGAGTTGAATACACCTGTGTAATTACCATATACCAGAAGCTCAAACAAACCATTTTACTCCCCAGTATGTGCTCTAAAGCCTGATACGACAAGTTGACAACCCCCACAAGTTAAGGGGGGTAATTCTCTGCCTAGTAAAATACTGACTTGTTGGTTTCACTGAAGTATTTGTTGGGGATAATTTCAACCTTTAAGACAACCTGACCTCATCTAGAAAAACAGCTTGATGATATGAGCACGATATGGGATATACCATGGTACACAGATATCACCTTCTTCACAGGCTTACCTGGGGCTGAGCTACAAAGTGGGACCCCTCACTCCCAGGTACAGGTAGTAAGGGGGTTATTTGTAAAGAATTTTAAAACAACAATAAAGTTAGCTATTACTTGGTCAAGTTTTTATTATAACTATGCACTTAGCAATTCTAAACAAAGCCAGTGATTAAATACTGTTCTCCCAACCTCCCACTCTTAGTATACCCCTGAAGCCTATGGTAATAATATGCTAAGAATAGTTAATTAGATAAGTAAAATAAATATACTTTCTAATTTATGCTATTAACATATTTTGGAATAAACCATAGATATTTGTACAAAGATAAAATAGTATCTTTAGGTTCACTGTTGATCTCATTTAAGGGTGAGCTTGTGCTTCCATATTAATTATTCTCTGGCTATCACTAAACCGCGATGCACCAATCTCTGACTTTAGTTTTTCTTTATACAAATTCTAACTGCAAACATTTGCTCTCTAGTTTATAGAAATAGAGGATAGAGTAGTGTTACACTTATAAATTATTTTCATCTGTACTGTA
Organism: Perodicticus potto; assembly: GCA_963574655.1. Taxonomy (NCBI): domain Eukaryota; kingdom Metazoa; phylum Chordata; class Mammalia; order Primates; family Lorisidae; genus Perodicticus; species Perodicticus potto. The sequence goes on from CAUYRH010082122.1 coordinate 13,729, forward strand.
TATGTAGAGTTCATTTTAAGCTTTGAATAACAAAGGTAAAATAATGATTACATTTAGTCAAGAAAATTTTGACAGAAAAAAAACGAGCACTGTCATCTATACTTTGTAATTCTCTCTTCTCCCATCATTGCCCTGTTAATTATTCTCAAGATCACTTACTTTTACTTGCTATTTTTTAAGTTGATGAGATCATTAAATTTATTGGCTTTCCAAATACATTTGAAGTTTATTAAGACTTTATGCTGTCTTCCAACTGGAAATAGAGAAGGTATAGAACTCACTTCTAAAGAAATTAAAGTAATAAAGCAAAATGGGTACCACTTTATTTTAAGTACTCATTAACCACAGCATAAGAAAGTTAAAATGGAAATCTCAAAAAACAAACACGTGAAACATGTGCTGTTCTTCACATACAAGCATCAGCCCTTCAATCGGTGCATCCAGAATACATGGAAAAAACGTTTTGAAGAGGAATAGGTAAAAAGTCTATTTTCTATTCTTAAAAATTGGGTCTCATTGAAATCTCCATTTATGTTAAGGACTCATTTAAGTGATTGAGATAAAGCTTTCATTTATCGATGATAAATCTTAGTTTATTTTCTCCATTAAGCCACTGCAAGTCTTTGGGTTGGAGATGATACAAAATACTTTCTATAAAATGATACAATTCACATTTCTATTCTCTTTAAATTGAGGTGATACAAATTTTCTTTAACTATGGATATTATTCTTAATGTCTTGAAGAACTGCTAATTTCTCCCTAAATCTTCTGAATTTGCTTCATTTAAATATGTTGGCCAACTGCTGGAGTTAATGATGATGAATGGAAACAGGATTACATTTTTTTTTTTTTTTTTTTGGCCAGGGCTGGGTTTGAACCCACCACCTCCAGCATATGGGGCTGGTGCCCTACTCCTTGAGCCACAGGCGCCGCCCCGGGATTAAATTTTTAATAAACTAGATTGGCTGTAGCCCTTAACAGAAACCAGCTATCTACATGCCGGGATCTGAGTTGCCTGAACGACTTCCTGCATTAAAAGTATTCTACTAGGTACTATGGTCCCAAACCTTTTTTTCCCCAATCTACTTTTTTTAAAATTTCAGATTAATATAAGGGTGCAAATGATTATTTACTTTGTTTGCAGTTGTTAGGTAAAGTCTAGGTTGTAGCTGAACCCTTCCCCCAGGAAGTGTGCCGTATAGCCCTATTTGTGTCTATTAAGCAAGAACTCACTAATTCTCCTCCTTCGTCCCTCTACCTCCTCACTTGAATTTAATTGTGTTTTTCTTCTTGTGTGGGCGTGTAGTTGTTCATTGACTGGTTTCATTAGCATTGAGTATATTAGATACTTGCTTTTCCATTCTTGTGATACTTTACAAAAGAGAATGTTCTTCAACTCCACTCAGGTTAACACAAACGATGTAGGGTCTCCATCTTTTAATGGCTGAATAGTATTCCATGGTACACATGGGTTGATGGGAACTTGAGTTGATTGTACATCTTGACTCTTGTAAATTGAGCTGCAATAAACATTCTAGTGTAAATGTCCTTAGTTAAAATGATTTTTTTTTTCCTTCTGGGTATATACCTAGTAATGGGATTGCAGGATCAAATGGAAATTCTATTTTTAGCTCGTTAAGGATTCTCCATACTTCTTTCCAAAGAGGCTGTATTAGTTTGCAGTCCCACCAGCAGTGTAAATGTGTTTGCTTCTTTCCACAAGCACCCCAGCAGCTGCAGCTTTGCGATTCGTGATACGGGCTATTCTCACTGGGATAGGTAGGTTTTATTTGCATTTCTTTGATGATTAGGGACCCTAACATTTTTTTTAAAAAGTTATTATTTAAACTTTTGGAATAATAAAACCACATTAATTTGCTCCTTAGTGAGATATTTTGAGGTAGCACTTTAAGAGTGTGCTATCATGTTTAACTTTTTTCATCTTTTGAAGACTGTTTTCTAATTGCCACATATATTTCTTTATTAACTTCTCATAACATACAGTGGTTTCATAAATCAAGATAAGTTGGAAACATGGAGTATTGCCTATGTCTAATAAGTAGGAGTCAACCTGGAACTAAGGAACTAAGGCTGTGTAATGACAGGATAATCTGACCTTGAGGCTGGAAACTACTTTAACATCCTCTCTGAGGATGGTCCAGATGATTAACTAACAAGGTAAAAAAGGAATGCCTTTTCTTTTTCTTTTTTTGTAGAGACAGAGTCTCACTTTATCGCCCTCGGTAGAGTGCCGTGGTGTCACACAGCTCACAGCAACCTCCAACTCCTGGGCTTAGGCAATTCTCTTGCCTCAGCCTCCCCAAGTAGCTAGGACTACAGGTGCCTGCTACAACGCTCA